>JACXIV010000034.1:309255-383292 GCA_014737475.1 Bombus confusus | reverse complement strand
AAAAAATAGAGCGGCAGCCCTCGTAAATCGAAAAACGAGAACGCGTGGTAAAAAGAAACAATAGATTTCCACTCGACAGCAGCTCGACCGGGCGGCTTCAAAGAACGTCTGGAGTCTGGAGTTCGTGTCGAGAGCGGCGAAGTTGCAGCTAGCGCGTCTCGTGTTGCACGGTTAAAAAGGCAACAAAAGCCAAGTAGCTCTGGTGAATACGTCAAATTGTCACGAAGAAAGTTTCCATGTCGTTGGCTAACAGGTGAAGAAGAACAGCTCGCAGAGAACAGTTGCTTTTCGCTGGAAGAATGCAGCAGCTACCAGCAATTCTTCTAGCGAAAACACCATGCACTCTCGCTTAGTAGTATCCGGGCACTTGATTCTTTTCTTTCTCATCGTAATTACAACTTTGCGTACACGCTGCCTCAAGGTTTAACGCAATTATCGCAGAATCGTCAAATCGTTCAAAATAGGTGGCTTCACATCCTTTGTCTTCGCAATTACAGAAACATATACATATTTTCTTTTATTCATTTTAAAATTACGATCAATTCTGTTCCGAATTTTCGGTAATTAGGCTGGTGCTTACGATGTCGCGGGTTTTAAGTGTTTAATGGATGTTTGATTCAATTGAATCTAGTGCAACGTATACATATGAGAGATTTTTTGGTAAAATCAGCGCTGAATTTGATCAAGACAGAAATGCTTATGTACAGGATGATAAAACGATCTCTTAAATTATTCGGTATCGCAAAGAAAGTGCCAAGTGAAATTTACATTATTTCCTTGTAATAAAAATTATACCTTTACTTGAAATACTTCTTGGAATGATAAACAGTTTGGGAGTTTTAATTACGTGTCAAGCTGTCAATGGAATAGCAATGGAGTAGCCTGCGTATTTATATATTCTTATCACGTCTCTTCATGCATAATCTTTTACACATATACAACATATCTACGGAAGCATAGACCGACACTTGTCGTCTCAACAACTCCGCTTTGTCGGTATATTTCATGAATATAGCCAGACGAATATCAACGTAGGACATTTGAAGCTTCGACGAAAAGTTATAATAAAATCGCGGGTATATGCTGACACAGTCGTCACGACTGGACGGTCCCAAATGAAAACGAGACGCGTTATTTCCGGTGAGCGCTTCTTCTCGTCCCTCAACTTGATTTCGGTTCTGTTTATGCAGCTAAGCATGTATTCACCGTAAGAAATCTATTGTCTTTCAGATGTCTCTTTAAACATCCCTAGGATATTTATGTTTTCCTCTCTTCAAACTTCACGTTTACTTTCTTCGTGCTACGCGAATCGCCGGAAATGAAAAATGCTCGAAATTCTCGCTGGAAATAACGCTGCCAGCACTTTTCTTCTTCTCCATTTACTGCGTGTAATTGCTAATTTCGACGATTGTAGGATGGACATTCGATTATTGATTTCTTGTTCCAGCGTAGCAATGCTTATCGGTTTTCGAGGAAGTTAAAGGTCAAACATCTGATTTTTGTTCCCATTGGGCGGATAAAGTTATATGTGGGCGATACAACTGTAAAATATATTTATCCATGCTATCTATAGTATACTTGCACACTGCCAGTGGCTCGCAAAAGTAGTTGGATAGTTATAGAAATATTATTCAATATAACATATAAAATTGTATTATAATTTTGTATGTGAAAAATAAAATTAATGTTTATAGAAATATTATTGTACGTTATGAAAAAATTTTGAAATTTCGTTAGGTCCATAATGAAATACGACTATCGTAATCGATACTGATTACATTTGAAAAGAATTAAAAAATGTATGTGTAAACTACAACGTATGTATTTGTACGTTTTAAGAAGGTTACCAAAGCATTTGAACAGTGAAATTATTCGCTATACTAGCAAGTACGTTTAGTGGAATCATCTTAAGCAATTGAACATTACACGAATTACAAGGTATGTTTAAGACCACCACATATTCACGTTACACGCGTACATTCGTCCAGTTTCGTTCAATTTACGTTTCGGTAAGGTTTCATCGTAAATCTTAGAATTCATGACGTAATGAGATGGCTTTCGGTTCTCGGGAATCCGCAACATCGCGTCAATACAGCGATGCCATTTCAGATGTAATGGTCTCTACTCTGCCTTCAGTATTAATTTCAACTTGCTTCAGCTAAGACACGAGAGCGATTTCGCAGCGAGTTTTATAAAAGTGTATTTCAGTGACGCATTACGGAAATGGAACAGTGACGTATCGAGTGGTATTTTGCACTGCACTCTCTGTAAATGAATTTTTGGCCAACAAACGCATTGCTGCGGTCCCACGGTCTCCACACCTCTCAGATTTAAGACCACATGGCCATTTTCTTCTCTCAAAAATCAAAAGTTATATCGAGGCACATCATTTTCGAACTGTGCACATCGCCAACAAGGTTGTAACCAACTAAAAGCAGTTTCAATAGAGGAATTCCAGTACTGTTGCCAGGAGCGGGAGCATCGACCGGCGGTGTGTGCTTTCTCAAGGGAGTTATTTCCGAGGACAATGAACATTTTTTATTAAACGGCGTACAAACATTTTTATGAGCCTAGCGTCATTACTTCTTAGAACATCGTTTGATACATTTTCGAAATAACTTTGAATTTCACCAACATAATCACGATAATCAGCTCTCAGTGCAGTGCTAATGAAATTTCAAAAAGTTCCGCGTAAAACACTTAATGTATTCACAAAAATGTTCTATAATAAATGTTCCAATACTAATAAATCGTATACGAATAAATAAATATTCTCATTTATCATTTGAAATTTCTTATGTACCAATTTAAATAGCGCGCAATACGTGTAATATTGTTGTTTATCTATTTATTATTTATTATCACTTAGTCCGTGCCTTTCGGCTTTCGACGAGATTTTCGGTTTTACATATATCGATCTTTGGCGTTATCTCCCTATACATGCAATAAACTCTTTATACTCATTGCATTGTAAGACGCCAGAAAAACTTACTAAAAATTCTTTTAGAATTGATTGTAATTTTCTCCAAATAAAAGAAAAACCTCCTTGTTATCTCTACTCTTATGTCTAACTAATCTCTCTTCTACGTCTATCTCTCTTTTCTTATATAATCTATTATATTGCGTTCCATTCTCTAAAACTAGGTAACTTTTGGGCTTTTTGCCTCTTTGCTGTGCTTCCTTATTGTCGTTCCTCCCCGTCTTGTGTTGCACTTCTCTTCTCCATTATGCAATGCATGTAATATTTAAAGTCTGTACAATATAGTTTTTTTTAATTTAAACATGTCTCGTTTCGAAAATAACGTATCATTTCATAATATTTTACTTACACCGAAATACTTACCAAAATAACATCTAAGATTAAATCTTTTAAACTTGATTAAAACCAATGAACAACAACGAATCAGCACAATAAATTAAGCGTTTAAAGTAAATGTTGTTACTTTTAATACGTTTATTTTTGTAATATTGTGCTCGACAATTGTTTAATATTATGCAATAGTAGCGTACTTATAAATACATTGATGTCAGCGATGACCTCTAATTACTTATGGGTATTTGACGAGCAGAGGAGAGCAAGTCACTTGTGTAAATGGAAGGGAAAATCACATATTAGTTTGGAAGGGTTAGCACACGGACCTACGTTAGCCCTCGTAGACAGGGGGTCGAAATGACTCAATTCTTTCAGATTACCCCATCTCCTTTATGGTAGATCAATTTGTTACATGTATATCGGCAATTTTGGCACTGAACAGACAGTTTATAGTTTCATGATAGGTGTTTTCATGCAGTAGTTTCGCAACATGGAAATACCTTTAAAGAGGCATGTTATTTATTTATTTATAAAACGTGACACGCGTCTTACTATTTGTATATACAATAACGAATAACATCAATAATTGAAAATTTTGCAAGACCTAAGACCCGCTTGAAAATGATTAATATCATTGTTATAGAATGAAGATTATTTAGTTCATTAATAATAGCTAATCGTATAAACTAAGCTGTCTCTTTTAATCAATTCAATGTCTTTTCTTTCTTATAATAACAGTTTACAGCTTGCTTCGGATTGAAAATTAGAAATTTCTTATTCTGAAACTGATGCACTGAGAAATAAATAAAATGAATAAACAATAACGTCCAGCGTATTATCAAACAAATGTAAAATAAATGTGTGTACTTCAAAATGAAGTAAATACGTTTGAAGTACCCATTAGATGAAAAGATATTTTCTTCTCTCTCTGTCTCTGTCTCTGTCTCTGTGTCTCTTTCTCCGTAAAATCTTATATTTTAATATTCCTGGGTAATTAAGAAAAAATGTAATATTCCTGTACGTAATTAGAAAGATACTCGCAGTTCGTATTTACTTGCATCTTCATCAGTACGGTTCTCTGAATTTCCGTCCATGTTTGTATAAAATCCCTTCAGCGAAATATGAGCGAAGTTAATGAATATATTTCGCCGACTCGGAAAGAATTATTAAGAAATTTATACGCATTTCTCGACAGACTATTTCTTATCCCAAGCACGTCAAGTAGTAGTAGTAGTCCATTTATTACAAAAAGGACTCCAGGGTATCGTAAAATACCAACAAAGAATTTTGTCCTTCTCCCGAATAGCTCCCGAAAGAACGCTTGTTCAATGCTTTAGAGCGCAAAATATATCCACCGTGAGTGATTCAATATTATCGTAGATTGATAATAACCACGATCGAAGGAGTTTGCGAATAGAAGTTATCTCTTGTTGTTTCAAATAAAGGAAATGAATCATAATTCGTCTGATTGCTATACATGGCTTAATCTACGCAAGTAATTTTTAAAAATAAATTTTCAACAGCCCTCAACTTATATACCAAACATTGTGCAAGCGTTTTATATTGAATGCTATCTTACTAATTAGAAGTTTTACTTCAATTTACCAAAGAAATAAAAAATATAATAATAGACCGAGGAAGTTGCTTGGAAGGTGAATACAACTATTATCAATTATATTAAAGCAATTTATTAATTAGTATAATTTAGCAATTAATTAATATTAACTACGTGTAACCAAATTATGAAAATTTACATATCTAATATTGATAATGTACAGAAATACATGATAAGATGACTTCTATATTATTAATCCATATGTTCCTAAATTATTATTAAAAATAAGAAAAAATTTTATTCTATAAATAACTAGATATTAACAGTAAGAGCAAAATATAAAAGAAATATAAATAAATATATAAATATTCGCAAAATCTGCCAAAATCACGGGAAAGGATCGAGGCAGGAGAGTTAGAGGGACAGAATGGTTTAGAAAAATAAAATCCTTCATTATTCGCCGATATCAAGCTCATACTCCCGATATTAATTTTGATCCCATTTCTTACTGCATTTTGTGCAAAAGTTCTTCTTCGTTAATCGATCCTCATCGATCGGCATTCGTCAGCAATGAGCGGTGACGTTGCAAGCTGAGCGCAGCAACGCTGATATCATGTGTAAAATGCAAAATGGATCCTGCGGTAGTCAGAGTGGTCTGCTTGTTAAAGATAGAGCGTCGCAGCTTGGCTTATCGCTTCCAATCGATCGGGAATCTTCGTTACGTGATGTCCTATAGCAAGCCAACAATCGTTTCAAGCCTGTTTGAGATGCAAATCTTGATCGCCAACGTGCTCCTTCTGCTACTTCATTTGATACGCTTCCCCGTCGTGCACTTACGCATGTACGAGCTGAAGATTGATTATTCGCTCCGTTACTGTTATTACGTTATCAAGACTGTTAATAGCTACCACTTTTACTCGAGTCGATCCTCCTCCTTCTTCTTCTTCTTCTTCTTCTTCTTCTCCCTGAACTTTATCGACCATTTTTATAGTTTTTACAGCGACGGTATTCTCATTAAAATATTCTTTTTTTTATATTCTTCTTTGTTCTAAGAAGCTTACTCAATTTTACGTGTTCGCGTTCTACGTACTTATCGCGTTTTGGACATCGTTTCGCGGATTCGCTGAGGATTGATTTATTAGAACGAAGAACGTGCGTGTAAACGTAACAAGATGGGGAACTTTAGCATAGAAACGTTGAGTGTACTTGGAAGCGTGTTAGTTATTCTTAAATATCATTAGAAAATTGTAGGTAAAAAGGTTTCTCTTAGATCATATACGTATATAAAGCAGAATTAATTTCCTTTTCTTTGTTATTGTTGTACAAGCTTTGCATCGATGTTAAGCCATAAGGGATAAAACTAAGGGAACTATTATTCCTAGAATTTTACATCCAATTTGTGAATTTTACATTAAAAAATATTGAATACTAAATCGAACATACGCGGAGTGTATTTTTCAACGTTAACTACCGATAACACTTCCCACTATGTGCCAACAAAATGTTTCGAATAAAAATTAGTCAATTTTCCGCCCGCTACACACTTGGATACTAAACATTTTCTAAAAATTTGTCTAACAAAAGATCAAGGTCACCTTCATTTTTTTAAATGGTATATAGACCTTTGGACTCGACAGGGTTGTAGCTGATATCAAGACGAATTCAACAACCTACTATACTATAACCTTGAGATGATCAAAAACAGACTAACATATATATATATGGTGCCACTGGAAGAAATCTAGGTAATCTTAACCTATTAGCAAAAAAAGTTTTCGGACCAAAAACTGATTAACTTTTGTCAAATTATCGGAAATGGAAATTACTCTACTCTGTATAGTAACTCCCAAATATTTATTGCAGTATAAATTTATATATAATAGTATGGTTGTTATATTTAGGCACTTTCTGCGTAAATAATATATAAATAATTATGTGTCAAACTACTTTTTAATACGATACACTTTACTTCAGCATGGAGTTTTTTTCATTCATAATACTCACAGTGAAAAGATATGTACGTGTGAAACCAATGAAGTGTTACTTTAGTTTATATAAACATCGTTCAAAATTATGAGACTTCCAGCTGAAACATCTTTTTGTAAATGTGTAAGATTTAGTACAAATAATACGATATTATAATAGGAATATATATTATAGAATTATATAAATAAGATATATTATTTCGTACTTATATTTATCGTTTAAATAACAGCAGAAAACATTTTTAGAGCAAATGAAGTTTTCTTTATTTCATAAATGAGACAATAAAGCTAACAATAATTAAACGATATGCTAAATTAAAAAAATAATATTTCACATTTTATATCGTAATTTACTTTCCTTATATTTTCGCATACATATTTTAATTTACATCATTATTTTTTGTACTTTATTTATATCCTAATTTAAGTTTTTATTATCCCATATTATTTTTTAAATATTTTAATTCCTTTTCCCCTTGCAACAGATACAAATTCCATACTTTGTGATTTTTATTTGTTTTTCATAGGCGTTTCTCTCCTGGTTACGGCATTCAGCTATATCTTTCTTTAGTTTGTGCCTATGATCTACTTACAAATTATATTTATCTACTTATAATCCTACAATTTATCGCGCTAATTTGTTTGCTTTCATTCTCCTCGTCTACTCTACAACTGTTGTTTCATTTCGCTCGTCTCATCCGAATTATCTCGCTTCGAATTTCGATTTTAGTACGATTAACCAATTCGTCAGAAGTCGCAGGGAAATCGAATGGAAAGGAAATTCTTTTGATAAAGTTGGAAAATTAAGTTTTCTCTGATAATGTTAGGAAACGTGGAGGTCCGCGCGAGGCGGATTGTAGCATCGGCGAATTTCGCACAGAGTGCCCATTCCTGGTGGCACGAGCTCCAATCACAACTGATTTAATTGCGAATGCGCATGAGCGTGTATGGAATACCCATCATTGCTGCGTACGTAACGATTCAATTTCATTTCCTCCGCTTTGTTTTTGCGCCTGAGCCGGGGTCTGATGGGAATCGATGCCGTTAGCTTCGGCCAACTTTAGGAAGCAAGCATCGTGGATCATCATCCGTTCGCCATCTGTTTATTTCTGTCTTACAATGAAAAAAAAAAGTATACCAGTGCAACGAGAGATCATGTTGTATACGTTGCGCATAACGGTCGTGGCTTTTTTATTCTTCTGCCTTCGTTTCGCTCTCTCTCTCTCTATCTCTCTCTCTCTCTCTCTCTCTCTCTCTCTCTCTCTCTCTCTCTCTCTCTCTCTCTCGTGACACTTAGAAGAGCGAGGAATAACGTGTCTCTTGGCACAAAATAAAATTGAAGGCTTTCGCTTGAAAGCTGTAGACGGTATATACTGTCAAGCCAGCAGCAATGTATAGTGTGGTGTTGCTATAAAAGAATATGTGAACGACAATGGATCGTTAGATGGTACTATTAACTTGTGTAACTGGCTGATTTATTCATCTAATTTATTGATCTACTGTTACTGTTTAATAGTATATACAATCGTTTATTATTTTTTTTTTTTTTTTTATTAATTTATATTACTCCATTGCTTGGCATGATTAAACAACGACCATAAAATGATTTTAAGGAAAGAAGAATTTTTTCAAATTCCTATAGGTATTACGTTTGCCTTAACAGCAGAAACTTGAGAACATATCGTTGCGTTTCGTGTGGAGATAAAAAGGATCAGTTGACTGGGATGGCCGAATAAGGCGAAGTCAATAAAAAAGTTCTTCTCTTGAACTCGATGCTCAGTGAGGTTTCACTTTCACAAGTATATGAAATAAGATAATTGTTTATACTGCTTTATCCATCAAATCTGCTAAATGTGATCCTCTTTTTTTATCCTTTAATGCATAGATTTCTTTTTGATTTACTAATGAAAACGAGATTACATTTTTTTTTTTTTATGAAAATCTACCTAGATATCTAAATATTCAAATCAGTTCATAATGTATTGACTTATTCGTTTCTATTATGAATTTTTATCAAATCTTTTTAATCGGATATTAAGGAGAATGAAAAAAAAAAAAAAAAAAAACGTTGAAAATTCGTTAATAAAATTTAATTTGATATTTATATTCATACAAAATATGAAATTTTACAATACAGAAATTTCCTCTTTCGTTGAAACCTCTTATCATATTATACATTTCATTTCGCGCAAAACGATCGAAATTAAATGAAACTGTATGCCCGAAATAAATAATTATCCAGGTTCAAAATCGACAAACCATTTTATGATAATATTTGCAAGCTATCGTGTAATTATCGTATAACTTGATAATAGGAAAGTTAATAATTATAAACTCCGGTATACAGCTCTAACGTTAGATTATGGAAGCATCGATATTTGAGGATGGCAATGTTCTATATAGCGATATTATTAAGTCCTGATTTACGTTGCAGTTTCAATCACGGCTGGATCACGAATCAGAATATTATTCAACGCTTTTCAAACAAACCTAACGTCGATCAATGTTCACCTTCCAATCATGTTCGACCACGTTGAATAGCGTTTGTGCACATGTACCGATTGCTGTCGTAAATCGAACGAAATTTCTTCCTGTACGAAACAGTTTCGAATGGCAACGCGTACTACACAACAAGCTCGAAGTTTCCAGCTAAACAATAGCTGATGATATTTTCTCGTTTGCAACTATTCAAACAATAGAGTCGGATCTATAGTGATGGGTTGTAATGCGTTTCAAGCGTGTATTAGGTTAAAAGTACTTCAAAGTACTTACGAGTATAGATACACTTACAACAATTGAATAACACGATGAATATTTTGTTGAAAAAATTAGGACACATCGAACAGAGAATTATAGGCGCCAAAATATTTTTTCCTTTCCCTGAAATAAACACAAACACGAACAAAGATGATTTCGATCATTTCTCAGGCCAGATTCACTTTTTAATTGAATATCCCATCTTTGTTTCTCAAAGTTTGCAAAATTTGAATTTATAAGCACGTAAATAGCTCGGTCCCATCCCTACGGATCTATGTAATTGCCACTGTAATAGCTGTCTGTCTCTTCGCGATGATCCACTAGCTCGAATCACAAGTCGTGATTCATCTCTTTCGTCTTATCGCGGATGATGTGTTTGGCTCGTTAATCTCTGCAAGTCTACACGGTTTCCACTACGTAACGAAGAGTTGGTTTTTGGTAGCGATTCGAGCGTGTCAGAATGTTAACCGTCAGCGTTTGGCGGCCATCGATCGTCGCACGTTGGAACTTTCGAGTATGTGGACGTTTTTGCGCATGCAACAGTCGCTTAAACCGTTAATCAATCGATCGGTTGAACGTTGGTGGGAGTATAGCTCGACTTTTAGTTTTAAGTGTTTAGTGTAGTTTAATATTTCCGATCACGCGACCATTAACTGGTTTATAGAGCGGTACACAGTAGATAACGTTATATACGTGTATATACGCTGATAATCGGTTTATTGTCATGGAGATACGAGCTTAGCGCGGTAGTAATACGGACTAAGTGTTCGGTGAAATGTGATATTTAGAATCAGTTCGTGAAAAGTTAGTCGTCTAAATGTTAACTTTCCTGAATATTTTTTCACATCTCTGCAGTTTCGTAGGCTGCTTTTGTGCATTTTTTCTATTTTCTACTTTCCCGTTTTGTAACCTCTGTTTCATTGTCATTACTATTTATTTAATTATCTTTATCATTCATTGTTAAAGCGTGGAAGTTATGTAACGAATGTGCAAAGTACAATACATGTATGCCACAGTATTGCAGTTATTATAGTCCAAATATATAGAGAAAATTATCACAATTGATTGATCTAACCTTTAAACAAATTCCGTATATGCAAGAAATATACAAACTGCATGCAGTATGCGAACTGGACAATATATTTTTGAGACCCTTTAACAATGAAACATATTCCTATCAAAACTCTACGTGTTTTCTCTCTAATTCTAAATCGCTACATAATTCAATTACGATTTAGCTGGTACTAATTAGTTTTACATCACAGTTCAAACGCGAGGGGACTTTAGAATTCAGAATCGAGGATCAGTGATGAAATGCACGCATCGTGCTGTGTCACTCACGTCGTCTTGCTTAATTGCTTGGTTGGAGCATAAAGGTAGTTTGTGATTTAATGTACAAGCATTCGACAAACTTTTGGAGTAGAAGATCAAAGTGATCTCTCTTCAAAAATTTAAGAAAACTCAATCCCATATAAAATTTATTCGCCTAAGAAGTAACTTATTTATCAATTTATTTATTACTCTATGTTATTTTATTATTTTATTTATATCTATTAATTTATTTACAAACATACGCATGTCTTTTATTAAAAAATTTAGATAATATACCTTTACATTCTCCAGACAACTTTTATGATATCCTTCAAGGCTATTGAGAGACGAACGAATTTATTACTTAATAGAACATTAATTTTCAGAAAATAAATTTTTATTATTTTTCTGAGTTTGGTTTCGACAAAAGTACATATCACACCAGTTATGCCTCTACTGCATCTTATACTAAACACTCTCCTTTATTCTTTATTTACTATTTATTATTTATTATTTATATTTAGAGGCAAATTAAAGGAAAAGAGAATTTAATGAAAAATTATTCCTATTTTTATACCATAACAATGTTAACATATATTACAGAATGTTACGAATACTAAAATACTGTATGCAATGATTCTACCACTCTTTAATATAAGCAAATAAAACGAAAAGTCGCTGATTTCTTTGAAACTAAATCTTAAAGTTCACTTACTTATATTTACATATATTTACATACATATACATTTTACATACATACATACATTTAATGTGGAAACGAATTACAGATATATATTTAAGAAATTAATAATTTTTATTCATTAACCTTAGAAAGCGATACAAGAATTGGATTATGATGTGTTAGTATTTATAACATTGTATAATACACGTGGACATTGTTATAACATAAGAATGGGAACTTTTAGTCAAATCTTATTTATTTATGCACATAATAAAACAGTAGACGAGTTCTGTCTGTACATTGGAAGAAAAACTAAAACAGTCATCCAGGAACAACTCATAAGCTACGGAGCCCAAAATATTAGTTTTTGGAATTCTTGTCTGTCTGTTTGCTTCTCCGTTTATACTCGCATCATGTAAAAATAACTGAACGCATTTTGATGGGATTTCCTGTTACATAGCCTAGTGCCCGCGAAGGAAAATAAGGTATGTTTCATCCCAACCCGTTTTGTAGAAGTTGAAAAGTAGCTTGGCATCCGAGTTGTATGCATTTCCATGTTTGGTAGCGGTCAAGCAACAATGATTATTGATTACGTCGTGTTTGTTCTAAAATTGAACCTTTTTATAATGCAATAATTTTTACTACGCAAAATATCCTCACTGTTAGTATAGAAAATATATAGCTATTTCATTCATATAAATTCACCTGTTTAAAGATTCTTTCGCCTATTTGTAGCCCACGCAAATAAGTTGTGTGCGACAGCTAGTAACATGTAAATAATATTTGTTTACGTGCGTGTGCGTGTTTATGGTATATAAACATGCATCAACTGATCATTTGCTTATGTCTATGTAGTCAGAAGAGTTTGGTTAAGACCACAAGATGACCACACGTGTAAAGAGGAAATCTACCGCATTTCTTTCATCTTGGAAACCCTAGAAAATACTAGTAAAATGCATAAGCTTATTACCGCATTTCTTGAAAACGTACGTACATGATACTGTACCCAGAACTGTGTTTAGAATTTCTCTGCAATTTGCATTTTGTCTCGTTCTCTTCTAACACAAGAAAGCTTTTTTTAAAAAAAGAAAATACTTTTGTAATTCAATATTGGTATATTTGTCATGGCCAACTATGTAGGTTTTTTAATTAAAAAGAGTAAAATAAAATTTGTTTTGCATTCTAGGTAAAGAAATCAAAATACACTATAAAATATGTATTTTTATCACTCTGATGATTATTAACTCATTACAGACTGACTTATCTATATAGATTATATATTTTTTTATTTATTGTGCAACTGAAGCGTCAAAGTTACAGCAAATAATACAATATATTATGGGCGAAAAACAGTTTCTCCGTTGTAGGACACTCGAAGAAACAAAAACGCCTTTTACTTCAAACATACTCTAACTAAACAATGCGGGAAGTAGCTACGGTTCAGTTGGATAGCCGGCAAGCCGTCGTGAGAACTACACAGGGAGTGCCATTTCTCAGAAACTTTGAAGGCTTTAGTTTTCCCCGTACACGAACGCATATGCTAGATGATAAACTCATAACCCACCCGGTCATGAAATTTCAGGATTTCGTTTAGATCTGTCCAAGGAGCCAAACAATCAAGCTCCTTGGACAGACCTAAACGAAAAGTCCCTATTCAATTAAGAATCATTCTAGTGTGGTCGGACTAGAGTTCTTTTTCCGAACTACAATTAACCTTTCAAAATCCTCGAGTTACTATAAATTCTTTCTTTTGCAGGTTGGCATTACTTCTTAGCTATTTATAGTCCCAGAATTACCAGTATGTCAAAGTCGATGGTGTGCACTCAGATACTGAGTATACCATTATACTCATTTATTCGCGTCATATATATATATATATATATATACTTGTAATAGGTTTGATTACAATATATTTCCAACGTATTTGTGTTTTCTTACAAATTCTAGTTTCGTTGTTTCAAAACTAACACTCAAGTCGACAATCCTGTAGAAACGTAGTCGAACGCACTCGCACGATACAATTGTGAGCTGTGTTGATGGGCTATATTGTGTGGGCTATAGTGACACTCATTGTGACTTTTTGATTTCGTACTGCGTTCAGTCGCTTCTACGATTCCCTGATTTCGTATCAGGTCTGCACTTTCTGCAATCTCCTAACAGCTCTCGGGGCTTTATGTCGGCTCGTCCAACTTTCTAGCGGCTCCTCGATTTCGTATTGAGTTTGCTATGCCATCTTTCCTAGTGACTCCCCTATTTAACTTGCCGCAGCTCCCTAACCTCGAGTCAGGTTCATCCGCACGTGATTCCATGCTAGAGATTCCTTGACGTCGTGTTAGGTTTGACCTCGCTTAAAATAATTCCACCGCCCGCCTGATTTCGGGTCAGGTTTGTTATGTACCTGCTTTTACATTTACGACCACATTCCACAAAATGACTCACGCTGTACGTAGTCTCGGCTCGTAACAAGTAAAGCACACTAAGTTTATGTAAGATTCTCTGTAGGCATGTGTGAAACTCACAGTTTTGGATAGCGGTATACTGATGCGATGCAGTTCATAAAATCATTTTTACATTAATATGGTGATTTAGAATCAAACATGCAATAAACTCTTTGCATTCATGACATTGTACCACGCCAGAAAAATTTACTTAAAATTCTTATTGAGAATTGATTGTAAAATTTCATCTAAATAAAAAAAAAAAAAAAATAAAAAAAAATAAAAATATGGTGATTAGATAAAAATACAATTGTATGAAAATAATGTAAATAATATGGAGAACACTGAAATTCCGGTATATTCGAATACCTCTTACAAATAAATACACTCTAATAAATATACCCTCTTAATAAATGAATATATTTGCTAGTAAAGACATTCACGTACCGTACACGTACTTTCAGCAACAAAGTCAACCAACACATACTAACCAATTTCTAAATATCATATTACTTTGTTCTCAGTGAACAACTAAATCGAAAAGCGAGCTCCTATAAACAATTCGACATTTATTTCTAGCACACGCACTCTCACCTATTCATATAAACACGAGCAAACTTAGACATGTCAGCTTCAGTCTACTATTTTACTCCCTACTCTTTCCTACCCTACCCTGTAGAGTATTTTGGAGCACAGTAATTATAGCGAAGTAATTGTTCAGCAAGTAAAATCTCTTCGGCGAATCGTATTCTATACGATGAAACTTGTTACGCCCAGTTAGGCTTACTATAGGCCGCGTTTCTAACTGCCACTTTTGGCGCTGCAATGTCGCAGACAGATCGTCTTACATGACCGGCGAAATATACACAATGTATCGATGAGCGCATAGTTGTATCAAACGGCCAGTTCTGGAACCTTCGATTCTTCTTTGGTCCGTTATTTTGCCAACACAAAAATGTGGCACACGTGTGCATAGGCGAAAACGGTTGCGAGACTCGATCTTGGTGGGAGTCGTCTCCAAGAGAAGACAAAGGAAAGAATCGAAGGGCAATCAGTCTTATACGAGAAATCAAATCGAATGCATCGAGAGGTTCACGGTAATTACATTAAGATCGCTTCGTCAAACAAAAACGTCGATAATTACAATAAAGTCGAGTCGAATTATACCAATAAACTAATTGTATCGTTGCAAAATTATTTGTAACGCGTTGATGATAATTTTGAATATTGTTGAAAAATAGAAGTTCATATTAAACCTGTTAATTCAGCGTTACAATCATTTCAACCACCTCTGTTATCCTAATCGAAACAGGGAAACGACTGGTTTCGTGGCGTCGATTATCAGAATCGTAACGAGAATTTACGACCCTCGTTGACGCGTTTACGCGCGATCGCGTCTCTCCGCGAACGATCGTAACAAAACCAACGCTAGAAAGTTCGTCCATTACCTTTTTCCACGCCTGGAGGTAGAATACTCGATGTAGGAGCAATTGATAATTGTTGTTCAGCCCCGAGTGCGTTTGCGTGCGTGGCGTACGTATGTACATTTTTGAGGAGCCCAGACAAGATCGATAGTATTGACAGTAGCATTCAATCAACTTTTTTTGAGCTCGCAAACGACCAATATCGTTGATATTTCCCGCTGAAGGGAAAGGAGAAAGCCACAGGTAAAAAACACGATCAGTTTTATTTCGCGTTTTACATAGAAGAATAATTTTCAATTGTATATCAAAACTATTTCGTCATTTGATTTTTGGACCAAACTAATTTTAATTAAACTGAAGTAATGTAACAAGTAAACTGTTATTTGTTTCCTACGAAACTTGTGCAGTTATCGACAGACACATTTTCAACAGACTTACCTTGAAACCTATTAGATCGTTCCTTTCTCCAATTTGGCACTTTATATTACACTTCTTCTGTGTACTTGTGCCGCATATTAAGATACTTTCTTTTAGCCAGAGCAAGTGGCACGAATGTGAGAAATTCAAGAAAAATGGCCTTATCGTATCTGTTGCGCCCGTTATTAAGTCGTAACTTGTCTTCGAGATGCTATCTAATATACAGTTCTGTGCTATATTGGATTTGAAGCGTATTTTAACTCATGTGTAACTTATGTAGAATTTTGAATAGTTTCGAAGCTAGAGAAAATGCATGCTTGGCTATAACAATTGCTTTTTTTAAAAAATGTTATATGAAACTGAATAGATTAGAAATCGTAAACGGTATTTACGAGTTTATTGGGGAAAAATTGCGTCAAAGAATGCAACTATTTATTTCAGCTACTTTGACACGAACTAGAACACATTTCAATAGCGACGTGAAACTTGAAATCCAACTGTTTCTTTAATTAACGCTGTACTGTCAATAATTACTGTTAATATTCCGATCATTTATTAGTATCGACGCTTGGATCGCAAAATATCAAAATTTTTATTAATCAATAATATATTACAAATCATAAATTTTCGTAAAATATTTGTATATCGTGTATATTAAATATTATAAATTGTAAACGCTAGGAAAAGCGGAGTCTCAGTCCCAGTAGCCTTCACCTTGACATATATTCTGCAGAGCATTCTTGCGAGTAACCTCTAAAAGATTTTAATCGTTGCTCGTTATCCCTCAAAAAGTTATTAACAGAAATATATTACTACTACTATGTAGGTACATTGCGTTCTGCTCAGCGTATGTCAAGGTGAAGGTCATTGAAATTATATCTGCTCTTGTCACCTTATAAGCATATACTAAATATTAAATATTAAATACCAAATATATGTTACATAATAATAATACCATTGATTGAATCATTATTCACGATACTATCGACGAAAATTTAGATATTTTGCGTATACGATTGCACCGTACACGATTAGAGCGCGATATTTTCTGATATAGTTATTGTAACATATTGTTGATCATGTGTGGACCCCTATAGGTGTCCGTGTGCAACACCTTGAAAAGTCGAACAGACGGAATGATCGTGGCAGAGGTCCTTCTTTAAGCAACGAGCAACGGGTATGCAAACGCGATTCGATTAACTTAATTACGGGAATCACGAAATCTGTTAGCCGAATGGGGTCGGGGTCTATTCATGGCAGCTCGAGCAGACGGGCCTTTGAATATGGTCGATGGAACACGTGGTGTAAAATTCGCCGGCTTTCCACTAGCAGGCTTCAGAGGAGGGTGCAGGGCCGTTGGAAGCTGCCAGTGGTTACCCAGCAAAGCCTCCAATCGATACAGCTTTCCTTTGCGTCCTACGCCCTACGCCCCTTTCGTTTGGGTGTGGTAGTGGTGCTACCATCGGGCTACCTGTTAGATATGCTACGTGTATTCATTTTATTTTGTTTGGTGCCTCAACGTTTTAGGATGCTTATACACCCTTTTCCCGCAATTCGGTCATGATATTATGAAATTGTGGAAACGTGAGTTTGACAGCCAGCGCCATATTGTGAAAGTGTATAAGTTACAAGCCACAAACTATTAGTACCTATGGATTCTTTCCCATAATTGGTGTACAATTTTGGTAGGGAAATACATGAAATTTTTTAGAAGCAAAATTTCTTCCACGATTCGACTAATATTATTTTTTAACTTTTACAAGTCACGGATTACAAAATTATTATTCATATCGGTAGATTCTTTTACACAATGGGGACAATTTTGACAATAACCTAAACGAATTTTGTAGAAGTAACTTCCGCAAATTACGAATTGTCCGTGTTATAAAATTATAGAAATGTAATCGTATCTTATGGTCGCGAAATTATATAAGAGAAAAGTCTATGATTTATATTGCTTGTTTCTCGACGTAGTAAACTGTTGTGCGAGAGAGCTTTGACATCGTAAATTTTCTATACCGTAACACATTTGTTACTAATATCACATATGTACAATGTACATGTGCGATGATCTACGATTAATTTAGATTTAATTTTAAGCTGCACAGTACGGCACTGTGTAATATCTTGAGCCATCCACGATATTGATCCTTTAATAACGACTAATTATATTTTTACGAGATATTTGCACATGCAGATAGAGTCAAACTGCATTTTATTATATCGTTAATAGAGATCGAAATCGAGATAAAAAGTTTCTGAAAATATAAAAGTCGTACAACTATCGTATTTACTATAAAATAGATTAAATAAAATGGTGTATTATATACAATACAATACTGTAACAATTTTTGCTAGAAGAAAAAAGAGTTAGAAATACAACTACATACTATCTGGATACTTTCGACATGGTGTCTTTATAAAATTTAGAACAGGTAATTTGAATTTTTGCATTCTCTTATAAATTTTTTGTTTACTTGTTGATTAAGTTAATGTATACTAAAGAATAGAAATATTTAGGAAAAGATACTAAAGTGATCTTAGCACATAACCATATTAATAAATAATATTATAATGAATAATTTTGATAAATACTGCTACTAAATAACAAATAAATAATAACTAATAAATAATTAATCAATAATATAAAAATTAAAAAGCCGAGAAAGCAAAATGTTTCGGTTCAAACCTACGTTTCTTCAGTTAGTTCTCATACTAGTTGATCCAAGTGTCAAGACGTGTGTCACTCCTTATTCCAATTTTACGATAATAATTTTTCTCGAAATATCACAAACTGTTTGTTTATTACAGGAGCGATATTGGAATATAAAAAGTTGAAGTCAGCTGAATGAAATCGTTGAATGCTTGAAATCTCTCTTTATGATATCGAGTTAATCAAAATCTATAATTCGCATGGCGATATTATGTATAAATGTATATTACGTAAAGATACCCGTACTTCTTCTGTATGGAGCGTGAATTAAACGTAAAGAGTCTTGCAACCCCATGGGAGATTCAATAAAATATTACCACTACTACAATAAGATTTAATCTTAATTTTTCCTATAATAATCCAATCGACTAATCGGTTAAGGATTAATGTCGTATTATCGCAACACGTTTATTACATTGTCATTAACGTCGTAATGAAAATTTCAGGAACTTGATCAGCATTTTTTTCGATATTATTATTTCTTCCTTCATCCAAGTCCTACAATTTGACTAAATTTGAAGACATTGAAGTACCTTACAGCACTTTGATAAACTACTTTTTTTCCAATTATAAAAGCTCTTTGCGTACCTCCGGTTTGCATAATGGGCTTCTGTAATGTTTCCATTAATTACATTTTGCAACTTGGTAAAACAGTTAGTTATTTCTTACTAATGTTGCAGTTACCTAACATTTACACATTATTCCAGTGCTTGGTCCTTAATGGCTAAATTAATACTTTATCTTGTGTTGCGAATGTACAAGCTAGGTATACTTTTGAAACGAATAATAAATTAGTTCATTATATAACGGTATAAATTCATGCAGTACACGCATTCTTGTCCAACCTCAAAATAGCGAAAAACCAAACTCACCGTTATTTTATAACTCTGAATGTTCGGCATTGCGGCATTTAACCACGAATATACTTCTGAAACGCGCATGAAATTAATTCCGAGCATTGCAGCGTGGATTCGTAAAACACACGAAGCGAACGCCACGAAATTTGATTTTCAACGTTTAAAACCAACATTTCGTGAAGCTGATTGTTCCGGACTCCCTCGTGTATCGCAATCTATCGAATATTCCAGTCCCATCGCGGCACTCGTTCTTCCCCCCTATCAACTACTCTATGCGACAGCATCCAGCAGAATTTCCCCTCCAACGCAACGAAAACGCAATATCATAAAAAAACTAGTACACGCCCTTAGGTATACAGTGGCTATATATGGAATGCCGCAGTATTTGTTGCAGTATTTACACAGTATCAGTCAATTAGATGCACGTACACGTAGCAAATTTCGTATCATTTATTAGTATTTTTATTCGTATAATTGCAAACATTCGATACTACGAAAATGTACGACAGATGTATGGAATCTGCTAAAAATGATTTCGCTAGGAAATAACCATCATTGGCACGTACCAAGGTACTGCCAACACTTTTTGTAGCCACTGTACATATTTCAATTTGGCACGGTCACGTCTCGGCTCGTAATTGCAATTTGACCAGGACGCGTTTTACGGCCGTTTCCTGAGCAACATATTTCCATGGGACCAACGAGCACACGTTAGTACGTAGATTCTAGCGACGGATTCAAGTAGATTCAAACGCTGGCCGGTTAAATGCAGCTCTATAACTATTTCGCCAAAAAGGAACTGTACTTTCTAGCGAAGACCACAGGCGAGGGACACGATGAATTATGTAATTTTCCCTACTTTCGTAGAGGAGCAGTTTGAAGATTTCTTTCCATTCGATTTTGGTATTAAATATGTATTTCTGTCATGTTTCTTAGGTATTTGAAAAATATTAGTAGCATATATTATAGTTATATGGAGACTAATATTAATCAGTTAAACAAATATAATAGTCTTGGCCATCGAATAAAAATCACTCGAAGCTATCAACATTTTTCACATGTTCGTTAAAATTAGGAAATTTGAGTGAGTTCTAAGAACAAAATCTGTTATTTACTAAGGTGTTATACGCATACTTGTCAATAATTTCCGTTTCGCCTTCATTGCAGCTTATATCCTTTCCAACATGCTCCAGCTGCATCGAGGTATTACGTTTTCATTATTTTGCCAAACATTCTGTACTTTGTCTTTGAATTTTAGTGACAGAACTTCCATATCCGCGTATATGCGTGCTTTGTAATATACCGGTGACGTGGCAATGAGACATATTTAATCGTTAGATGAACCAAGGTCAGTTTGTCACTTATCTGACATAGTATCAAAATGTAGTTCGGTATTGTTATGTCTAGACCTAAAGTCCGTTTCACATATTTTCTTCCAGCCCCATACCATGTAGTCCTGTTTGAAAATTCTTTCTCCTATGCTCCATGCTTCCATCATTGCTATTTTATCCGACATAGTATTATCATTTTTTTATTTTATTATTTCTTTGTCCGTGCCTTTCGGCTTTGGACGAGCTTTTCGGTTTCACATCTCGTGTGACATATGTCAATCTTTGGCGTTATCTCCTTATCCGACACAGTATACGTCTAGATACAGACACATGTTTAATTAGAGAAGTGAAATTTCTGCATGCGATCTTAATTCGGTGACCAGAGACCCTGTGCAATAGATTAATTATGATAATAATTGTAAATTATTACATTACGTCGTTAAATAATTATTATACCGTAAATTGTTGCATACTGAACACCAGTATCGCAGATCCCGTCGGTAGCAAACTGATGCGCAGGTGCGTGTGTTAATTACTCTGCAAAGGGCAAAGCGCGTTGAAGCATGGTTTTTTAATTGCGAACCAGTCGTGCGTTTCACGCTACAATCGAATGAAAGATATTGCTACACAAAGGCTAGCGGTGAATGCATATTTACGGACAAACGACGAAATATTGGCGCATCAGTGAAATAGTCGGTGGCTATCGGATCGATTCGATCACCGATGCGTCTTTCAATGTTGGTAATTACGCCAATGCGCGGGGATAACGGTTCTCTGCATCTAACTTTCTCCTTAAGCGATCCCAATGCAGTGACGTACCATTACAACGCCATCGGGGCTTCTGGAATTTATGGCGGGGGACTTTGTCGAATTGCTTGCGTACATTCGACGAATGAAATTTTTTCTTCAATTTCAGCTTCCTCGATCTTTTTCACTGTACTAACGGAATTGCTGTTCCTTATGGGAAATAGTTAAATTGAATACATTAAAAATAACCATTAAATACGTAGTATGTATTGCTATTTAATAACGTAAATTATATTTTCTGATGTAGGTACCAATGCTTACTGTATTGTGTACGTCAATGTATTCGTATCGACAGAATACAAAATCTCGACGCGTGTATATGAATGAATAAGCGGTCAGTTCGTTTGAAAACAGATTACTTTTCATCTTATAATTTTTGCATGCTACGAAACGAACATCCTTTTTCATATACGAGTATAGGATATTATTACGTTAGTGATACAAATAATCGAGCAAGTAACAGGTAAAAGAAATAATTTATTGTATTTTTACAAGAATCAGTTTACAATTTATTTACGTGTTCTACCTGTATCCATTTGGCGTCTAACTCTTTTAAAAATTGCTTTCGCTATGGTTTTGCGTTCTATACACCGATTTAAAAATGTTTTATTATATTTGCAAAGGTCATGCATTTGAAAGTTAGAGAGTGACAGAAGATGGAATAAAATGTTGTTTCGCAACAGTTTAAAATTAGAATTATCAATTTTGTGGACAGATACACTGAATTAACGATGATCAGTAACATGTCGACGATAGGTTTTATTAAAACTGGGTTCTGGAAACGATATTGTTCATGAAATGGCCTCATTTGTCGTGTTAAAACTGCTCATTCCAAGATGTTTTTATCTTATGATAAAGTAATCAAAGAATGTAGCTAATTACGAACTATTTAGCTGTATGTTGCCCGAATAAAATAAAATAAAATAAATTGTAAATATAAATTAAAATCTCGTCTTGAAATAACTTGGAAGGCGTACCAGAAAGTCACGATAGTGCTACGTCTCTGTTTACTCCTTTCGATTAAGAACGTTTTACAAAATAATTTCCCAGAATAATTATAATTTTCATGGAATTCAAATATTATTACGACAGAGTTTTCGTAGCTCTACATTCGCCGTTTCTGCTTAGTTATATTATTTGCATTGAATTATTATTTTTAAGATTTTTGCGTATTTAAATATAATACTCATAACATGCAAAAGTATACAATATATCGAAATTATTCATTTAGGTTTCATTCCTTCAATTATGTCTATAAACATAGAAAATTTCGTTAATATGCAAATTCTATTTATTACATAGTACATATGTATAGTATTCTACAATTGTATTCGTACGTAGTATTCCAAGAAATATCCTACTATTTGTATAATAGGATATTTACACGAGGGAACGTTTGGACAATGTAATAGGAAGTTCAAATAGTAGCAAACGGCCTACTGCTTAATGCAGGGCCAATAGTAATAGCCAAATACAGTCACATACAATACAATGGGTACCTTCTACGAGTTAATCGGTAAGAATAGTGTGTTTAATGCGATATTGATTATAAACTTAAAAGCGGTATTGTTATTATTACCATTACTGTTTAAGGAATATTTATATTTTACCACTACATGTAGAACTTAATTGCTTGCATACAAATACACGGAGAACTGCCAACGTCATTAAGTTGTCAAGCGTCCATGTAGCTTTTCGCATGTATAAAACATAAGTTTTGTATGCTGCGTGGAATATGTCAACACCAGCGTATTATTCATTTTTACGGGCAGTTTGTAATGAAATTCTTTCTTTTCTGACTGTACCTTGCACGACTTTGATATGGGAGCCAAGGTGGGTCTTCAAATTATAATTAGGGAAACTAGATAGTCGTCTAGAATTCCAAAATGTAAAGATCCTGCTTAATTGACTATTAATCTCATTAACCTATTACGGATTATGTCATTTAAGCAATATACCATTTTCGATTATTTCTGTCAAATTATATTAACGAATTGTTTTTTTTTTTTTAAATTGCGATTAGATGCAGTAATTGTATTTAATTCTTGTAATTTATGAAAATTTGAGAAAAACGAGATATATGTACGTATAGTACGATAACAATGGCACTTTAGTCCTTTTTCATTATCTATTATCCCATTTCTTATTTTCCATTTTTCCTTTCCTATCTTCTCTTTTCCATTTTGAAACGATACAATACATATTATATTATTATTCATGTGAGTTGACAAGTAGGATCGAAGAAAATATATGTACGTCATTAAAATATATACAATTTCCTATGCGATAGATTCTTAATGCATTTTAATGTCGTTCAGTGGATTAAATGCAGCATTGTAGGGATCTTATATGGTTTTTTTATTCATAAAATCCACTTTTAATAAATATTGTTAATTATTATTTCACTCACTGTTTCCTTGCTTTTAAATTCTGAAACACTCTGAAAAAGTTTTTCAATTAAACCGGTTAGCTTAAAGCAGTTTGTTTTAACGCAATTAATGAAAATTAAAAGAATTTCATTTTAAGAGCGTAAGAATAAATTAAAGCTTTTAGAGAAATGAGGACCTTCTTTTCCTTTCTTTGGATTCTGGAACTCGTCCGTTCAAAAATATTGTAGTTTGAAGATATTGAATATTATACAATTTTAAGATTGAGATTGATATTTAAGTCTCATCTGCAGATTAAGAAGATCTGGAATTTTTTGTTGCTTTTTACATACATATAGCTTGTTATATTCCAAAGTCAATTAATTAACACATTTATTCATTAAATCAGTAATAAGTGATATACAATTAAAATTAATAGAATTATTAGCTAAATTAGTTGTTAAACACTATCACTTTAATTGAAATTATATTTTTACGTATGTGCAATACAAGGGTTAATTGAATTTAACCTAATTTCAATTATTAAACATACAATGAACGCATTAAAGGTTTTTATTGTCTTATTATTGAATCAAATATGAGAAAACATTTATATTCTTCAAATAGGAAAAAAATTGCGAAAAGTATTCATTTTGGCAAATAAATACAAAATGATATAAGCTTCGATGATTATTTAGAACGAAAAATATTATTGCATTTGTATTGCGTTAACGAAAATTAGACAACCACGCTTCTATAGCAAAATAAATGAATAATTTTTTAAAATTACGATGAAAAAATATAACGAACGCTATTTCATTTTAAGACAAGTATTTATCGTTTAAGAGACCTGTTGGAAATTAACATATATACTTTAACATAGAGTAAACGCAATACAAATTTTCTCCTTTTGATTTTAATTCATGGAATCGGTTTCTAGATAAAAGGGATGCTATCGAGAATATCACATCTGCATAATGGGTTCGTGTTTGCGAGAATGGATATCGTTAAACGTGACGCTGCAATAAAAATGGTGCATCATCGTTTCTGTAATGGGATTACACACGTACTTCCTCATTATTTGATTTTTAATACCTGGAAAGGACATATTGAACACTGAACATATTGAAAGCTGAACAAATATGTTAATATTAATTATTATTAATATGATAGAAGGGAAAAATTCATTCATTCTTTCTTGCTATTATAGAATTTATACGTTCCATATAATTTTAAATGTGGCGATTAAACATCGACATTAAAAAGAATATCTCTTCTAGAATATGTAAAAGTATGAGAGAATATCAATTTATATTCACAATAATGCAATTTATTTCTCTGTATATTACCTACAAGAATCTCGTTTAATTATTGATTTGATGGACCGTCTAGACGTCAATTATCCATCTGATCGTATTATTAATCTGGTCTTAATTAAAACCAATCGCAGTATTTGATTTGAGAATTTCAATCAAATATTAATGGACTTTAAATCACTGATTGAATTCAGTTAACGTTTTAATACGGTACATATCTCGTATGCATATCACCGTATGTCGCAGTATTAGCGACAACTTAGGTATTAGTCATATAGATAATTAAGTGTTAAGTATTATTTCGTTTAAATATTAATGAAGCTTGAAGCACTGATTGGATTTAGTTAACGTTTTAATACGATACATATCACGTGTGCATACAGTCTAAGTCACAACTTAGAAATAACTCATATTGAATAAATGTTAAAAATTAAATATTTAAATAATTACATAGTTTGTAACGTTCACTAAGCCGACAACTTTACCGATTTCGAGAATCTTGAAACGCTGTCAAGTTAACATTCTGAACAACTTTTCCTCGACTTTGCTTTCCGAGATATTCGAGCGAAAGTTTATTTCGTCAGCAGCATGATTTTGGTAATCGGATAGTCGCCTTGTTCAACGTCATAGCTGAAGTGTTTGTAATTTCGAGTAACGACGCCATCAAGCTTGGTATGAATTGTGTTTGACTTATTATTTTGTGTCCTAACTTATTTCACTTATTTAGTTAAGCTGGAAATGATTATCGAAAACAGAATAACAGAACGAAGCGTAACCGTAACGTTGAATCGAAGTTTTCCGCAAATATCTCGGAAACTAGCGACGTGTACAGGGAAAAGTTGTTCAGGACGTTCACTCTGACAATATATTTCAAGGAATTTTATTGCAATCGGTAGTGCCATTGCGCTTCGTAAATAATTACCCTTACTTTTCTGCGTGTGAAGCTTAAATAAACACAAGATTTGTGGTATTTATTTAAAAATTTCCGCTTCAAATACACTTGGACTATTACAATTGTTATAAAGGAGGGAGGGAGGGATGGAGAGAGAGAGAGAGAGAGAGAGAGAAAGAAGGGGACTATTTACATTATTATCTATAATGATTATTTATTATTACTTAGTCCGCGCCTTTCGGCTTTGGACGAGCTTCTCGGTTTCACATCTCGTTCGACATATATCGATCTCTGGCGTTATCTCCTTGTAGATACAATAAACTCTTTATACTCATGACGTTGTAAGACGCCAGAAAGAAAAACTTACTAAAAATTCTCTTAGAATTGATTGTAATTTCCTCCAAATAAAAGAAAAAATCTCCTTGTTATCTCTACCCTTATATCTAACTAACCTCTTTTCTTATATAATCTATTCTATTGCTTGCTATTCTCTAAACAAGGTAACTTTTGGGCTCTGTGCCTGCTCGCTGTGCTTCCTTATTTTCGTTCCACCCCGTCTTGATTGGCCTTCCCTTCTCCATTATTGCTTTCAATTCCCCTAATCCCTCTCCAGTATCGTTTCCGAATAACTCCCGTTATTTCGCATTCTTCTGTCACGTGCCTCAGGTCTTTTTCTTCCCTTTTACAAAGCCTGCATCTTATTTCTCCCTCTTCTTCCCAGTATTCCCTTGCTTTGGTCTCGTTTCCGCATCTAAGCCTTGCTAAAATTTTCCTGCCCTTCCACTTCATCCTCCCTACTAAGTATTTTGGTAACCTCTTTGGCGATTTTTCCATAATAATTATTATATCTTGATTCCCTTATCATTTTCCCCTCTCTTCTGTCTCTCTCTCTTTCCCCTTTCTCCTATAATTTAGTTTCTCTTTCTTGCTCTTTTCCCCTCTTGTCCATCTCCCCAGTTTCTCTCTCTCTCTCTCTCTCTCTCTTTCCTTTATGCACTCCTTTACTAGTTCCTTTTCTGACTCCATGGCTTTCCCTTGGTACCTTGCTGCTCTTCTTAGTGCCTTTTCTTTTATCTCTGTTGGTTTGCATTCTCCCATCAAGATGTAGTTCTGTGTTGTCATGTCTAGCCCTGGGATCCACTTCACATATTCTCTTTGTGTCTGTCTAGGCTTCCTTCCATGTTCCATCCCCATTATGTACAATGGTAATATACTAGCGTATATTATTATTTGAAGAGATTCGGTTATTAGCAGTATTAGAACTGGATTCTGCTGTAATATAGTTTCATTTATCTCAATTTTTATATTTATATTTAATTCACGTTATCACTAATCTTATTATTGATGCCATTTAATACATTCTGACATTATAATGTAAGAGCGAGTGACCTTTTCCGTTTTTTACATCTTTGCTTGCTTGAATATTATGTATAACATTGGTTTGTAATTGTAAAGTACCGAGCGATCGAGTATACACATCCAGAAACTGTTCGTCCTTAAACAGTTTTACTCTTAAGGGTAAAAGCGAGAACTTACATAAATCAGAAAATCAGTGCGAATTACATTTACAATCTAAAACTCATATCTAAAAAAATACCGAAAAAGATTCGTTCGAAATTTTCCGAGAAATTTATAATAAAATAAACCGGAGTATTTTCAACAAATTCTTAAAATAAATCCATCAGTAATTCCAAACATTTCGGACGATGCGATCAAAATTCCAATTTTCACCGAACATTCTTCAATAACCAACCACGGATTATCCTGGCAGGCGCTCCATTTTTCAAGCGCTTTTGCACTTGCGAGGGCTTCAGATGATCGCGACTGGCAGGTTGCGCTCGACGTAGAGCCTCGGTCTACGTGCCAATTGATTGACGTGATTGTCAAATGCAGTGGCAATGGGAATAAGGTGATTAGTAGTGTGTCATTCGACGTGACTAATTGCGCCGCGATGTACATCGAATGATCATTTCAACTGAACGTTAATTAGCTACACGGTTAGGATGGGAATATCAATGTATATGCAATATACAGACACATACATATATACGTTCTTGTTAATAAATTCGTTCCATTAGGTAGGTTGCTTCATGTGAAACGTCGTGTTTTCAAATGAGATTGCAACCATTACCATGTATTAAAATAATTGTCACGCGATTCTACACAATTTTCTCAGCGATTGACAAGTTTCGTTATTTTTTAATGATATATGCATGTTATCGTGAGTGTTGGAAAAATGTGAATAATAATAAATTAATGAGTAATGTACACTATATTACGCATATGTATCGTACGTTCTTTCCCTGACAATATCAGCGTGCAAATATGCAATGTACCTATTTTTGCTTTTAGAGAAAATTGTTTGAATTAATTCATAGTTTTAATATATTTGATTATAATTCGTAATATTTAGATTCCAATTTGTAACTAAGTTTTATATCGTTATTACGATATCAAATATTATTAAATTACTGCACACAGTAATATTACGTTAACTTATACGTACAAAAATATCAGATATAGTCTTCTAATTCGGATTTTTATTATAGCTAGGTTTGTATAGGTTCATGTTCGTAAAGAAAGATTCTTCTAAAATCTTATTGGTTTATATTGCATTAAAAAAAAAAAAAAAAAAAAAAAATTTGAGACATTGTTACTTCAAACAAAATGATACACAGTCAAAAGAATGAAAACGTTGTCGCTTCAAACAAAGCGATAAACCTTTGAATAAAATAATACACAAACGAAGAGAATTATTTGTCGTTTTATCATTTTTAAATGAAGAACGAACGATTGCGGGCAACGCGATTAGGTTTGTACGTAATTTATATCCTAAAATTTGCAACGTTTTCGAACAGGAGAATTTTTGTGATAAAAAAATGTTCTCGTTATTGAAACGAAAATGTATCGCTCGTGTTAAACCATCGATTGCGACGCTCTTTTCATGTGCGTTTCATGGAAAAGCAACCTTCGAGAACACAGTTTTACGCTGAATTTTACAACCAAATATTTGTACCAGTTGTGAGTTAATCAGAAGTAAATGACTTTCTATCTTTAAATTGTTATAATTCATATATCCATATTAGAATTAACAACTTGTCAATTGTTAATTTACTAATATTGTTAGTTAATAAATTTTTGCACGCGAGGGCTTGAGGTACATAAATATCGTTCGATTCCTCGGGAAAGAAATGGCTAAGAATTTTTTTTAAATTGACTCTTTATAGCCAAGTAAAAATTGATATTTATTTCTTCTTCTTTCTCCCTTTTTTGTGACGTATGTGCAAAATGTATGTTTGAAATGGGACATTATTTGTTTATATTCTGTAATACACGGTTAGGTACACATTGATCTTTAAGATTAATCCTTTTGTTGTAAATACTAAATTCATAAAATTGTCCATCTAAGAATAATATACTGAAAATTATGTATGTATCTATTTCCTACATACTAGAACGGTTGGATCTTGTTCGAAAATCATTTACTTAGGAATTGTAAAATAGTTATTTATAAGTTACTTAGAAATTGCAATTAAGTTGCGAAATATAAGATCTTCCCGTTGTTTGTTAGTTAGTATTGTGCAACGTTTCTCTATTTCGTAGCTTAATACAGTTATCTGTTGCAATGTCATGCTGAAATAGTAACATTCTTGATATTTTACGAATTAATACGAATGCATTTTCAATATTAGTTTGCCTAAATCTAGTCTCTGAATCTCCGTTGAAGCTCGTCCTTAATCTCTGCTTGTTTTATATACAATGTAAACTTCTATGTGATTCCATAAACAAAAATCAAGTACTGTTAATCCACTGTCCCAGGAAGTTAAGCAATTGATTTGAGGTTGAGGGTATTGGCGCTTAAGAAAATAGCGCACGTTTCGCCCAAAATGAATTGAAGTAACATTGTGTTAAAATTACGCGAATATATATATATATATATATATAATTCACCTTTTAATAAAATAAAAAAGTGGAATCCTAGAAAGTGAAATTAAAATAGCGTGACTTTTTACAATGCACGCAAATAGGTAAATTTCTTTTATTTATCTGATTTTTTCTTGTGTATTAATTTGACATCAAGTGTTCGAAACATTACATATTTTGTAATAGGTGACTGTTAAATTTTAGTTGTTGTATCAATTTTATTTAAATGTTTAAAACGCATTTTCTCTTATTTTAAGTCATTTATAGCAATTTACAGAATTCTACCTTCTATTGTATTTAGAACGTTACTTCTATGTTTTCTCGTTGATTTATTGTTTTCGAAAAGTATTTTCTTATTGTTCTACATGGATTACAGAATGGGTCACTAATAGTTGAAAATGATTGGGGTTAGGTTATATGATAGGTTAGGATAGGTTAGGATATATGAAGAAATTGTACCCTATATTCTCTTCTTATTTTTTTACGCAACACCATTCATTTTCTCCTGCATATATCATACTAAAATTTTACTTATGTGTATATATAGACTGTGCGAAATAGCACTTACTTAAATTCCACGTAAAAATATTACCGACGCTGTTTTCTTTTTTACTTATCTTACATTTTATAGATAAATAACCTTTTCCTTGTTTTTTACAGCCACTGTGCGTTTAAGAAAACGCCGCTACCCTAAATTCACCCCTGGACCTTTACGTTTCACCCTCAACTTTCTCAGAAATAAATAAATCCTCGTATCCCTGTCAAAGAAATTCCTGTTTACAACAGAAAATTACCCCGGTTGCTATTTATTACCGAATCTCGTGCCAGCTCCTATATACAGGGTGTTCAGTAATTGGTGATATAACCGAGCAAGGGATGATTGTTTATGACAAAGCATAAGTCGAACACGTAGAATGAAATTTCCGTTGCGTATGAGATTTCGTTTCCAAGAAAAACGATTTTCAACATCTCTTCGATACGCGTATAACACGAACACGGAAAGAAGTTTGGAGAGACGACACAGAGCCACTGCTCTTATCGCTCGCCGTCACGCGATGCTACACTGTTTGTTTGTAATGTGATACTTTCGACCAATACGAATGCTTAACTTTACATTTGCGATGAGTCTGTTAAAAACACCAGTCAGATCCGCATTCCATACAGAGGACTTCTTATTCGCACGTACTAACTGTATGTTTCAACTCGACCAACTTCTGTTTTTATCCACGTTCGCATTTATATGTACGGGCGTATCGTTACCTGCTTTTTATCATTATTGTTATCATACTTTCTGTCCATTCGTGCTGTCAGTTTCTTTTCTTTTCTTCAATCCGGACGATTTCGTAGGAAAGGATAGGGCTAAATACGTATTGCTCTCGTAAATGAATTTTATAATTGGAAACTGTTCAGAGTGTCGACCAGCACATTGCACGCACGCTAATGCTCTTGGAAGTATTATAATATAATATAAATTATATTATAATAAAACATAATATAATTATAATATAATATATATATAATTATATTACATTTTATTTATTAATTCATTTTTTTTTATTTTATCTTTTTATTTTTTATTTTTTTATTTATTATTTATTTTATATAATATAATATATATATATATAATTATATTATATTTTATTATAATATAATTATAAATTATATTATACAGTCTTCATAGCATATTTGTTAATCCTTGGACAACAAGAACAGTCATCACTTTTAGTTCTTCCACACCCCTGCTATCTCTAAAATACGCTCTTGGATTGATAGGACATTATAAACAAAAGTAAGATTAGATAGTCGGTAGATTTTCCAAATCGTTTTTCTCGTACGTAGAAACGTTGTACTACATTTTCAGTTACCGGACGTCGTGCACAATCATACTTCCGTGCTCTATGACACGACGGTAACTGCGAGAATAACCGTACTCTCATGGCTAGCGCGAAATATTTATGGCGAACAAATATCTTGAAGAGCCAACAGTGATTTTTCTCTGCGCAGAGCTTCTACCTGTGGCTTCTGTCGATACCCGTTGTCTCCTCCCCTCCCCTGAGAACACTGTTCTCGACTTCAGGCTGACGGTACATTGTGGAAGGTTAACGCGATTTATGACTGTAACTTCGCTCACAGAATTTTAACACGGCTCCCCTCGAGACGCCCAATCATCGGGTACTTTTTCGCCATGCCGACCAGCCAAACGGAATTAACTGGCAATCAGAGGAAGAACTGAAGCGCAGAGCATGATTATCTATTAGCTTTTTCTTCTGCGGACACCTTGGGGATATTCGATGTACATACTTCGGTGTTAAGAAAAAGTAGCTGGGGGATTCACAGGCCTCCACTGTTTGAAGAGTTCCAGAAGAGTATCGCGGATAATATAAGTACAGTGGTTCGCAGAAGTATTCGTGATCTTTTGCCTCCCTGAGGCTAAAGTACTTTGACCTGTTTGGAAATAGTTCATTCTTTCGTCACGAAAGGAAGCATATGTATGCTAGATTAATTAGAAAGTTCTGAGGTTTTCGATCTTTGAAATAAAAGAGACGAATTTTAGCAATCGAGATTTAAGTGGAATTTTTATTAGTTACTCTTCCATATAATATTCGTTATTACTTATGACTTTTGTACTTATCCGATAATTCATTTATGCATTAGTATAGTGCCCTGCCTGAATTCGGTGAACTGCAAGCTTTTTTGAAATAATTCTTCTGAATAAACTATTTAGTCCATAAAATGTTATGGTATTTAAATACATCGTACGATGGTAGATAAACAAAAAAAGATTTAAGAAATTATATAATTAATTATAATAATATATTATATAATTTCTTAAATCTTTTTATAAAAAATTTTTTTTTATAAAAGTTATAATTATATAATAATGAGAAATTATATTTAAGAATATTGACGTATAAATATATAACTTTCCTTAATAAATTAAGTATTACAGATTATAGAGAATAGTCAAATGTATTATCTTTCTGAGTTCTTGGTGAGTTGTAATATAGAAAATTATACAGGCGATAATTAAATTTAATTATTCAAAATATCACAATTTTATGTTATCATATTTTCGATTTCTGGACTCGTCTTATTCGGGAAAATTGTTTCACAGTCTTCCTCTATTCGAAGTCCAAGTTGATCATATTAATTCCAAGTCTTTGAATCGCTACTTTTATTACTTACTTATCATTAGAAATATCCAAAGAAAACAACAATGTTACGTGTTCTAGACAAATATAATATTAAGCACATTATTAAAAATCATGCGATAAAATTGTCTCGTGATCGGCTCTCTGTAAAAATATCTGGCATATCCAATAAATTGAAATAATGACGTTAACAAAGCAGCATCAGTGTTATCCGATTCAACTGGTTGCATATTTCTCTTTATTCGTTAATGTACGAAATACATCGAAGCATCGAAACTTTAAGGGAATCGACTGTAGTTGCGTCGTGCATGAAAGTACAGAGAAATTCACACTTCGGTAAGCTGTCCTTTCGAGTGAGCGTTGTCCGTGGTCTGTGTGAATAGCGTTCGTGATATCCTCGTTAACTTTATCCCACGAGACAGCAAAATGCAGACCGCACCCGGGGCAATGCTCGTTATCAAACGGATCCCCTATGTTTTAACAATATACTTGCGAGACAGTATACATACTTTGCCGAGAACAGGTCTCACTTCCGCATGAATACGACAGTTGTGCTCAGTTCCGAGGCCGGTGAGACATTTGCAATATTTCTCGTGCTTCTTCGACGAAACTTTGAAGACAGCAAGAGGTCTGAAAAGTGGATCTGCGCATGCGTACAAATGTTTACAGATCGTCATTGTCATTTTTATATCAGTTTATATTATATAGTTAAAAGCATAATTATTCCATATTATATGTTATTGTTATATTATTACATTATTTTATTATATTTTAAGGTATTTATTATTTATTTATTTATTTATCTATCTATCATTACTTAGTCCGTGCCTTTCGGCTTTGGACAAGTTTTCGGTTTTACATCTCGTTTCACATATATCAATCTTTGAGGTTATCTCCTTGTTACCTCTACCCTTATATCTAACTAATCTCTTTTCTATGTCTATCTCTCTTTTCTTATATAACTACCTCTTTTCTTGTATGATCTATATTTTAAGTTATAATTCCATATAAAAACTATCTTCCCACTTGATTTTGAATTTAAGTATGTTTTTCTAATCTTTTTGAACACTTAATGAAATATTATCGACGTTAAGAGTTACAAAGGCTGACATTAATTAAGTTCAACGAACGTGACAACGAAATTCTCATTATTAACATTATATCTTCCAATCTATCTTGTATTAAAGTGCTTCTTTCTAGTAACCACCAAATGACATAAAATAAATTTATATCTTTTTATAGGTCACCGTGTGTGGAGTATTAAATGAATAAGAATTTAGGATCTTTATAATTTTTACTACTTCGTTATTTCATTGTCATGCTTCCATTCGTTTATGGACTGGCGTGTACACAGAAATATTCAGAGGGTGCTAAGAAAATGATAAAAATTCTATGATTCTCAATTTTTATTACTATTATCTTATCAAATTATAAATGGACCCGCGTGTACGTAAAAATATTTACAAAGTATTAAAAACATAAGAATGTATGATTTTTATGATCTTTACTATTTTATTATTATGCTGTTCTATATTAAACTATTACATAAATGATAACATAAATGATTACATAAATGCTAGTTGGTAATTTCACAGTTGACGCAAATTTAAATAACGATAACAACAAGAGTATAATTTCTGTTTGTGTCTACGTTTTTACCCATGAATATCATATTTTTATTTTTACACATATTGTTTTACATCCCCATACTAATTATTTTATTTTATTCCATTTTATTTCATTTTACTATATTATATGTGTACGCTATCGGCTGCAAGCATTAGGACACGTGTTTATTTCGTACAGATTGAATGTTTCTCGCTGCATTTATTTTCTAATTATTCTATTATATAGATATCTTATTTCTTTTTATTATAGATATCTTATTTCATTCACATTATATACATACAGTAATTGTTGTAATATTTATCGATTATAATCCTATATTATTTTCCTTATCTTTATGTGTATTACTTTCTACATCATTCTTTTACACCAAACTTTTCGTTCGTAATGGAAATAAATAGATAAAGATAATCACCGTCAGTTTCTTTTAAAATACGATTAGACATTGCGTCGTTACAGAGTTTATTTTTTATTTACACTACAGTTTATTATATCCCTTCTTAAATTTAACGACGCTAATAATTGTTTCGAGTACGACTTCCGCTATCGTAAATAAATTACGCTCATTTTGGAATTTTTTAGGAACATATGTCTCTCTGATTACGTACAGCTTGAATTGTAAGGGGGAACTAGAAGCGATATTCTTTATACATAATTATACGATAGTCGATCAATGCTACAGGATAATGTCGTACTCGACCGAGTCAGAATGGTCAAATTATAGGAAAAGAATGACGAAAATAAGCGTCTCAATAAGCAGTGAATAGGCGATAAGGTGAATTTGCACGACCACAATTTTCTTGCATTATAGGATTGGATTAGCAATCTTCGGAAAAGAAATAGTGCGCAAACTAAGCATTAACGATGATTTGTATTACGTGGTTAACAAAATTACAGGTAAATTATTGGTTATTCCCTTAGCAATTTCAACCGTCTAAGTTTTGTTAAATTACATTGCCATTGTGACGAAATTCTTTTTATTTTGATATAGAGATGAAGAAAATATGAATATACAAAATTGCTGAGATAACAAAAGTAAAAATAAGCATATTATGTATATCTTGTTTGAAGCGAGGTCACATTTGTAAGTTGTAGTAATGTTACTAGTAACGTACATAACAAGATTTTAGTTTCACATATTATCTTAGTTAAAGTGTCATAAAACATTTTTATCGATATCTTGTAATTTGTATATTTTTAATTTTTTTATGACGAGCAAAAATGTTATATTTGTAATAGCGAAAGAACATGTGGAGTAGAATGTTAATTTAATTAGACAAATGTTTTAAACTTAAAATTTCAAGGTAGATGCACGTAGAAACGCATCATTTTAATTTGATGTATAGTTAATAGTATCATGATTTTCGAAATACCCTATATATTATATTGTATTAATACACTGCGTGACTTCTATTGACAAAATGATAGAAACATTTATTTTAAATTTAGCCTTCTTTAAAAGACTAAGAACGAAAATAAAAAATTGTATGGTTTTACATCAGCGTTTTACATTCTCGCTTACGAAGTAAGTTTCAACGTAAATTGAAGCGAAGTTCGAAATTAAAATCAAGATACAGTTATTAGATACAGTATCGTTTATTAGTCGTTATTGATTTCCACTATTCAATCGCTGATCTAATAAAAATCATAAACAATATCATGTTATGTACCATGTCGTAACATGAATACCAACAGCGCCATTTATTATTTGCATGTAAATGTATGCATTTTGTTGCTCTATTAAAATATATCGTATGCTTCTCCTGTAACATCAAATTCGTTTGAAATAACTTTGCTTTTGATATCGTCGATGTGACGTAATATATCAATTAAGGTTTTAACAACATTTGCACAGAATCCTGATGAACGAGCCTTTGTGGAAGCCATGAAGCATTAGGCACACCCCATTGGCGAAGGCACGCCCCTACGTTCAAGGTAAGTTCCTAAAAGAGGGTAACACCCAGCCAGCAGCCATTTTTGCACGAATATTTATCCTAGAAAGTACAGAATGTATAACGAGAGAAATTCAGAATTTTGGAGCATAACTATCATAGAGAGTGAACGAAGAACTATGCCATTGTTGTAGATCCATAAATTGACCTTATTTGAATAACCGAATTTCTGCGAGTAATATATGTTCCGTTATATTTATCCAGTATGTTTTTTCTATCAACTATTTTTATGTCAACTCGGTGTCGAATATAATACTTTTCAGTTGAAGAAATAAAGGAGTTTTCACATAGTGATAAAAAATTTACACCCAGCAGCAGATCAGAATTACCACAAGGTATTCAAAGCATTAAACGAATTATACTCATTGGTCCACATCACTGGTGAACTAATATACCGGCTTGGTGATGCAGATCGTTTATCAAACCTGTTGGATTTGCACATAGCACAATAAAAGATGTACCGAGAAACAAGATTACCGCCAAATCATGTTTAGATCTCGTATTTCCGACTTCTTTGCAGCAACTGCAGCAATTATCATCCTCTGCGCCAACAGAAAAGCCACCTACACGTCACAACAGCAAAACGGATTGAAATAAGTTCGGTGAAATCATTGATGACTTTGTTCAATTAAATATCCCAAGATATAGATGATGCAGTAGAATAGTTTAATACTGTGGTGCAGCTGTATGGGGATTCACGTCAGAAATAAAAAAACCAATAGCTATCATCTATACCATTGTCCAGAAATTATAGAAATACTAAGTCGTAAGAGATCACTTGTAAAACATTGTCAGCATACTTAACAGCTGTACGATAAAATGCTATTAAATAGAGCTATTAGAAAGCTGAAATATTTATTACAGGAAAGAAAGGAGTACTTCGTAAAAGAATAATTGGGAAATTTGATACTTGATAGTAACATTTGCCAAGTACTTTGAGAAGACCTTCCATGCGATTAAAGGTGGAGACGAACAATTGCAAACCGTTAGAAAGAAATTGGAAACACCATTTCAACTTTTATCTTCTAGCAAGTCGTATACTATTGCAGAAGCAAAGCCCGGTAATCCGCAAATTGCTAAACTTCGAGAAAGCTGCTGATTTTGGCTGAATAATCTTGCAAACTTTAAAGGAACTTCTAAAGAAATCCATTACTCTTCTAACCGTCATCTACAATGCGATACTGAGAGTTAGTTACATACTTTAGCCATAATTACTACATAATTAGTCCATTAGCTGGAAAATAGCCCGGATTATATTAGTTCCAAAATTCGGCGAATCCACGGAAAACGTTTAATCTTACCGACCAATAAGCTCGCTAATCAATTGCTTGACACAAACTGTTTCTAACGAGATTCACACTCTCTCTGAATGCCGAAACCCCAACCTAACCTCAACCTAACCTCAACCGAACCCCAATTTGGCTTTAGACATACACACGCTATCGGACAAATTTACAGAGTATTAAAAAATATCATAAAAAATTTCAACGATGAAAAGTACTGTTTAGCTGCTTTCCTCGACATTTTGCAATCTTTTGATAAAGTACGGCATATGGGTCTATTATTTAAAGTTAGAGAGCAACTTTCCCATCCGTACTACCCTCTTTTGAAATCTTATTTATCCGATAGACTTTTCGAAGTAAAATTTTAATATTGGAAGATATTGAATATACATATACTATATGCATATCTACTAATATATACTATCTATATACATATACATATAGATATAATACGCCTGGTTAACTTGTTCGGTCGTTGCGGAACGTTGAATAGCGGATCTGATCGCCAACATTGTTCTTCGTTTGTCGTCTGCTTGATTTTCGACTGAATTTTGCCCTGCGGGTGCATTTATGATGTTTGCAAAGACACGTGTGATTTTTTCTCCAGCGGCGGTGACATCACTTTTTCGTTCGAATGGCCGTGCGTGTAGTCCGCGCGTGTAGTTCGCACGTGCAGTCCGCACGTGGAATTCGTTTGGTCGTTCTTCGCGCGGAGTAGGCAATTTTTCTATTGATTTTTTATATTATCCTTTATATATAGAATTGTTCACATTAATATTCGAACGCTCTTCAAAATAGAATAATTTTTTTTTAATTGGACTAGGTCACTGGAGACTTTTTAAGAAGCTAGAAAGATTAATTTACTGGACGACGTGTACAAGAATTTTGAAAAATTGCAATTGATTGGGATCGTCGGGAATATAATAACGATTGCTTTTTACAACCTTTTCGTCTGGATCTATAATGAAAATGTAAAAAATACGTTTTATAGATTTATGTCAGTTATTGACACGCTGAAAATTTTATCGAAATCGGTTGATACACAAACAAGCAACAGGCGTTCAAAGATGTAAGAATCTTTAGATTTATTATTCGTGGAAAACAGCGAGTTTTAACTCATAGTTTGTAACTCATAGCAACGTTAACCGTTTTCGATGAAATGTTCAGTAAGAAGATGATATATAGTTAAGATAAATTGTTTGAATTTTCATTACAAGCTTAAGTAAAAAAGTTGTAAAAAGTGATCTTCTTCGCGATTTCGACAAATTGTAATTTTTTCAAAATCTTTTTACACATCTAGTAACTCTGAACTTCTAAGAAAAGATCAAGTTGTTTGGTCCAATTTTGAGAAAGTTATTTGCTTTCAAAAGGTGTCGGAATATTAATGTGAGCGACTGTAGTAGGTTTTTCGTTGAATTTCCGTCTATAGCTTTTTTGCATCGAAGTGTACGGTGTTCTCAATTCTTTTCAAGTAACGAAATAAGCAAAACCATTTGTAATTTGCCACAAAAATATGAGAAGACAATTCCCTATTGCATGATAATCTGATTTATGGGAACTTGAGGACCAAATATTCTGTATACACTGACACTGTCATTCTAGCATGTTGATATTTATTTCGTTTCTATCAATCTTTTACAGTTAAGTTAAACTCAATTCCCTGGCCGATAATTTGAATCGAACTTCACACCAGTTTCGTGTTAGTACAAATGGTATAGTACAAATCCCCAAACTCTGTATGTGCGGAGTTTGCGCCATCTAAGGAACGTTCTGTAACGTAAAAGTACAAGCGAAAAGCACGTAGCATGATTTTAATTAAATTATCCGATGCGAAATAAGTTCTCATTTTTTGGGGGGAATTTTGCCCCGGAAAACTGCTTCATTCACGAACGAACGACGCCGTTTGTTACGAAAATGGCCTGTTATTGCCGTCACGTATTTTTAGTCGAGTATGGAAAATAGCTTTTTGATGGCGAAACGCACGCAGGCGATCCATTTTAATCAGACTTAACTCGCATGGTTCCGCTTCGACACCCAGTGCGACGAATGAAACCATCGAGTTGTGTCGCGTCCCTCTTACGATAGAGGAGTAAAATTAAGTAGTTGCATTGCCAATGGTTGATATACACTTGATACCGTCGAACCGGAAAAAATAAGGAATTTTACGCTGGATATTTTATGTTAGAAGACATCTTAAAACAGTTTATATGAAATATTCTGTTCTTCTGTTGAATTATGGTTTGTGTCTTTAATTTATATTTTTAGAATATTTGTGGCTTCGTATGACTGAACAGGATGTCCCAACATGATATAATTGGCGAGGAAGAAATTCTATGTGAAAAGAGCGAGATCTATATTTTTGACATTCTCGGCTCAATTTTTCACATAGAATTACTCTCTTGCCAATTGTACTATGATTGTAGGAACATCCTGTGCGTGAATTTATTGCAAATTTTATATAAACCGAAACAGCAAATGAAAAATGATGGAACGTGCCTTCGTACATTGAAGCATTCGAAGTATTTGGAAAAAAATGTTGGTGGTTTGGTGCATACGAAGAATTACTTATGTATCTATATGCATTAAGAAATTTCATTATAATTCGAAAGTGGGAAAAATATGGAATCCTTTAATATTGGGACAAATGGGTAATATTCTTAATCTCTATTTCAAATAAATGAAATTTAATATCGGGAAAATGATTATTTTATTACCCGAAACTTTCATTATACAATTCCATTATTTTTGGCTACATATTAGAAGAATGTTTTATGATCTAAACTAAAATACATGTTAGGTTTCCAGAAAATCATTGAATATTATACTTTTCAATTGTATACATATTGCGTTCTTAGGATCTGTTTAAATGTACGAGTAATATATAGAGATTAGATTAATATAATTATGTAGATAAAATATTAAATTTTAGATTTTCCACTTATTTTCAATTTATTTCCTGTGTAAAAAATTTAACAAACTTCAAAATACTCTACGTTGCTAATAACAATCTTCTTGAGAGTACCATATGTTCTATTTATTTTTCATTTGGACTTTGTTGATGTTGTAGTTGGCAATAGTTAATCTTTGTTAGTGGGTTTATTAATGGTCTGCTTATTATTCTTTGCGCGAGGTCTTTGATGTAGCTAAGCGAGATCTGTTACAGAGATGCAGTCTTTTGAAATGTTTAGAATTATTCTTAGAAATCTCTTTCATATCTTTCAAGTATTTTGTGAATGTATTTACGTCATGAACTTGCACATATTTTATATATTTAAACGGATTTTGTGTCTTGTTTACAGTGAGCCTCCCTTACCTATTAGTAGAAAAGGAATTCTGATTGTTTCAATGGATTTTTGTACAAGTTTCGTAGAATCTTGTATGGCTACTTTCCAAATAAGTCTAGTTTTGAGGATAATGCTTAGATAATTTACTTGTTCTTTTTCGTTCTATTGCTTCTTATTGAAATATTAATTTAGTATGTGAATGCTCGCTTCTGCTATCGAATAAAGTGTCTTTAGTTTTGTGGATATTTGTGCTTAATTTCCAGTTCTCGAGGTGGGTTACAATTTGGAAGAGATGGTGTTATAAATTGCCAGTTGCTTCTTTTGGTTGTCAGGAGGATGTACATAATGCAGTGTCGTGGGAATATGTATATGACTGTACTTTCTCACTTAATGGGATATCCTTAAATATAAATGTGGAATAGAGTACAACGGATTCTCAGGAGACTTCCGTTGGATTAGGTTTTTGGGAGCCTCACGTGCAACTGAGATACACATGGTATATCGAGTAGTTTGCATGGTCTTGCAAGTAGTTTTTTATTATTTTGATTAGATCAGATGTTAATTTGTATTACCTCGACTGTAAGTCTATTGTGCTATATATTGTCAAAGATTTTTTAAATATCCAGTAGTGTTCCAATAGTTTAAATATTCAGTAGTAGGCCAGGACTGTTGATCTATTTTTATTCAACTCAACAATAATGTGTTCCGTTACTCTAAGAACTTCCTGGATCTGTGAATGCGCTGATTCGAAAGCGTATCGTTCTTTTGTTATTGCATATTACTGCCTAATATGGCTATTGAGTTGCAAGAGTATTAAATTTTCAAAGATTTTGTGGAGCGTTTAGTAAGCCGATAGATCTGTAATCTACTGGATCATTTTTACTTTTCTTTGATTAAGATATGGAAATAGCTTCTACCATTTTCTAGGATTTACGAAAGTAGGATAATGAATAGACTTGTTCGAAGATGTATAATATAGTTGAAGGATTAATTTTTCTGGGAGGTTTTTGATCTGTAGTGTTCAGATTTAGGATTTTGTTGTTCTTTTAATGTTTTAATAATGTGAATTATCGTGGGTGAGTATATTTTGCCACTATATCTAATCTATCTGAGTAACGAAATCCTCCAAGGATGAAACAATGTGGTTTATAGAGTTGAAGTAGAAGATTTCTGCGAGGAATCCTCATCCTTGTTTGAGAAGATAGTTTCTGCTTAGGTTTCAAGAGGGAAAATAGACGCGAATTTAGACTACAGGGTATTCTATATCTTCTAAAGGGAGTTGTCAGTGATATTAATATTTGAGTTTTTGTTGCCATTGTATAACATGTACTTGTTTTGGGTGGAGAATGTGATTTCTTATTTCAGTGGTAAAGGTATTTTTTGTTTGTGTTCATGTTGCGGTTTGTATTTGTGTCGTGTTCCAGTCTTTTGTATTTATTTTGTGTCTGCTTCTATTTTATACAAGTTGCAGGCGCGTGTTGTCAAGTGTAAATATTTGGGAATAGACTTTGAATTTAGATACGGTTTGGTTATATGTCCGGTGAATTGTCTTTTGTTTGTGTTGCGTGCAGGAAAGACCTGAGTTCATGGACTGATTGGAGCAGAGTTTCCTAGTTTGTGCCTGTTATAATTTTATCGATAAAATGTGTTTGTTATTTGAGGATGATTTGTAAGTGGTTGGAGAGTTGGTCGTGAATGATTTTGCATTCTGTTTGCGTTGATAGGTTTGCGAGGAATATGTTTACCTAAGTCTATGGTAGTTGTTTGTGTTGGTGCGGTTACAAAGTTTGTTCCCGTTTCTATTAAATGTATTGAAGATGAAGTTGTTTCGCATCTCATATTTTGCGTCGAGGCTTCCGGCTATGAGGAAGTTGGAAGTGGATATGGAGTTGAGAGTTTCAGGCGTTAATTTCAGCATGGGGCATAAACAAGCTGCGCTAGTTAGGACTGTTTTGATGTTCATTCTAGAGAATACTGTCTCCATTTCTACTGCCAGGTTGTACAATGTTCACGGTTTTGAAATTATCTGTCTTTCCATATTGTGTTGTAATGTTTGAAATGTACATTTATGTTGTTCATAGGTTTAAGCAAGATTATTGTTATTTCTATCTTTCTAGAAAGAGTCAGGGCTCAAGGATTTTTGCTTCTAGATTGGCGGCGTTTGAAAATAACCGGCGTTCTTTAGGATGCGGCAACAGACCAGAACACTGGCCACAGTTTGCCGGGTGATTTTCTTTGTAGCTGCAGCAAGTTGACAGGAATATCAAGTTTCTTAGTGCATTCGCGGCTGAGATATCTTCCAGCGCAATTTCACGCAATTCCACGCAATTCAAGTGTTTGTTGTAATTGGTCGAAGTGCGTTTGGGCGTTTGGCAACGAAACCACAGTATGTAAAAGTTTTTAGAGTCATATCTTTCCCAATAGGCTCTTGAATGAACTAAGATTCCAGAATATCTGTTTCTAACTTCTTGGGTTACTGCCTCAGATAAGACTGTAGCTTTACATGCAGCTTCTTGTCCTAAGAGGTAAAGTTCTGAAATCTTAATTCAGGTAGCACACACTCGTGCTCCATTTTGAGCAAACCTTTTGTCACTAGGGTTACTGCTTTTTCGGCTTCTAGCGAATAGGTGTGAAATGCAAAGTTCTCTGAATTTTCTACGATGCTGAGTGCCGAGAATTGCGATCTGATTTCCCAGAAATATGATTTGCAAGACAAAACCGTATATGTTTGGAAAACTTTGAATTAGCGCTGTATAGTTTTCCCCGCTTGTGAGTGAACATAGGTGGCAACGGCTGAGTGATTTTGATCAGAGTTGGTGTTAGAGATTGTGTCCGTTTGTCTGTATATCGAAGCAACTACTGAGAGTTGGAATGGATTTGATGTGGCTGTGTTACAGGAGTGCTTTAGCTCCATACTCATACGCTTCGAAGTAGATGTCTGAGTGATGGTTCTTCTTGATGAGTTGCTCGGTAATGTGCTTCCCGATTTTTATTCTCTGAAGTTCCCTATCTTGTTTTAGTTGTTCTTAGCTTGTTCTGACTTTCCCGCGAGGAAAGCGTATATCGAAGGTAGTATCTCCACATCCTGTTCTCTTTGGGTTCCAGAACTTTTGCAATCTTCCATTCGTGCTATGAGTTTGCTAACACTATATGTGTATCGAGTATCCACTGCAGAATCTTCACTAATGATGCTCGTGTTGTCGTCCTTTGCTACCGAATGAGAGGAGTCGATGGATCTGTATACGATCCTTGGTAACTGGATTTCTAACAATGGCAATAGATAATTAGACAGTTCGTGACTTTATTGACGGCACGCTTAGCTGAGTTTTCGAGACTATCAGTTTATAAATTTCATTTTATTGTTACAGTGAAATTTTACAAAATATATCTATTCGTGCTCTACACAAAAACGTTCTACAATACTTTACATCAAATTTTCTATACCACCATTTCAAGAAAACATTCCAGAATACTTCCCATAGAATTTGGCATTCTATGTTTTCGTATACAATTATTTAGAAAAAATATCCTATAATTCTGCATACAAGGTCCTATATTGACTTGTTTGTTCTGTAATACTTCACGAAAGATCTCATATTCATACAATGTATGTATGAGATAAGGATAAAAGTACATTACGTTGTGTACAGTCATCATAAGTATTTTTTTCTTTCGTATTGACAAACTTTATTTACGCGATATTCATTCGCGCAAAACGAATCCACGTGGAACGAATGCTTTTGAATATTAATTATTTAAGATATAAATTCTACGATCTTGTCGTATTCTGTACACATAATCCTATATAATCCTATCATCGTATTTATTTTTCTACACATTGTTTCTTACTTTCAGCCGAAAAATTTTTTAAAAAATGGAGTGCTCTCTCTGTGTTCGAGAAATTTGATCGAATACATAGCTCGACGTATCCTTCCGAATGTCATAACATTCTCTGGGAAATGCAAAATTTTACGACAACTCTCTTGCAAAACTAGGAAAACTGTATCTATTCCATTGGAACTGACAACCTCTTTTCATAGGTTGTCGTTGTCTTTAAACGAGCTTGGCATATAAATGCGACGTTACTTGCTCTGCAGTATTCCTGCAGTGACAGGGAAGCTTCTACGATAAAAATGTAAGCACATAGGTATCGACGTACGGGGCACGTTTATGCAATTCGACCATGCCAATCGTTTCGTTCGTGACTGGGTTTCTCTCCTTTTTTTCCTCCTGCCACTTGTATACCAAACATCTAGATTTTTAACTCTGCTACGACTTCGTCTTTCCCTATTTTACTCAAAAATGTAATTTTTTTTTTTTTTTCTATTGAAAATAGAGTTTACGAGAGTGAAATAAAATAAAGAAAATAGAGTTTATTTTATTACATGGATTCTTGTTCAGGAAATTTAAGAGTGAGTAGTCTTGAATTTGGAATTTTCGCAAAAATTTTCTTACTATATTTACGCTACTTTGTATTTTTATTGTATTGAATTGATTATATTTTACAATTAATAATAAATAATAATTGAAATAAATGATAAAGAATTAAGAGTCAATAATAATAGAGAATTTAAAATAATATTCTTCCCTTTATAGGTTTCGAGATGTTTACGCGTTTCCAGATATCTGGGACACACTGTATATAGCACAATAAAATTAAATTCTTTTTAATATTTTTGCAATATTATGACGAGCAGGTTAAATAAAAATACAACTTCTGGGAAGGTGAACATAGCGGAGAACAAGTAAAGTAAAGATGTGTTTGTTAGAAAAAAATTATATATATTTTGCAATAAAATTGACAAATTTTTTTTTAATAGTAGAAGAAATTTATGATATTCTTTCATATTAATATGCAAAATAGAAGTTTGTAATAAACGGTCGAATGAGACAAACAATAACAATAATGTTTATAGCAAGTTACGAAATCCGAGAAAGCAAACGAAAATCTCGCTATTACGGTACAGGAACTGAAAATTTCCAAGCAGGTTTGCGCGATTCTTTTCAACGCGAATATGGAAGCGGTCACGTCGCGTGAAATAGATGGACAAAAGAAATAAAATATGGACGCACATTTTCTCACGTTTTACATGGTGAAGGGATAACATTTTAGCAAACAAGGGAAAAAACTAACAGTTTTGTTAGAGTCAGTGGGAATTAAATATACCAGGTAAATGACATAAACATTATTTTTTTTTTTTTTTTGTTTCACATACATAATTTTTGTTTCTTGTGTGTTATCAACAGCTAATGCTAATGAGTATACAAGCTACAAATTGTAAGGACAAACAATTTTTACAATGTCGCAAGTTACAATTTAAATCGCTAATACAGCTTATTCAATTTTTTCTGAGTTTCGTAATTCTAATTGTAATCGTATGAACTATTATAGAGCATAGAAAAGTCGCTCGTCATCTCTTAAGAGAAGAAAGTTTGTAAATTGCGCAAAGTTAAATTAACGATAGGACAGACTATCACGCGATAGAATAAATATTTTTTTATAGACAACAATTATATTATTTGGAACACTTTTTCGCGTCACTCGTATTTCCCGCGTTTTCCCGCGTTATTTGAGTATTTTGAATTAAACTGGACAAGTGGACACATAGTATATATATAATACAATATAATTGTCCAGTTTATCTCGAAATACTCAGATAACGCGTAAAAACGCTAGAAACGCTAGAAACGCTAAAAATATGAGTGACACGATAAAACGTTTCATACAAAATTTATACGATATCCAGAGTGCTACGCTATACTTTTGTCTGTTCTGTGAAGATCATATCAAAATTTAAGTAATACAAGGGATCGTTCGCAGAAATATGTATTTAAGTTACTAAGATCAATTTTCCTTCATCAATCTCATGGTTATTTTATTATTCGCAGCTATTATCAAACGTTTCTGAATTTTTCGTACTTAAGATCATGTACGAAGGTTATGATATTGTAAGTCATTGGCTCGGTCTTACTTTTTAATTAGCACGCCATTTAAAAAAACATCGGCGATCTTGAAATCTTGAAAAATACTACCTTAGATACATTTCGTGTTCACTATCATATTTCTCCTTCTGAGTCGAATAATGTTTCGTCATCAGTGATAAGTGAAACGCTGAAAGCGTTGAGGTTAGGTGGGACAGCCTGTATATATAAATTACATAAAATTTATATAACATATATACAATATATATATATAAACTATATGAGGTTCTATAAAAATCAAATTACCATGAAATACAATTTTTGAGACAATATAAAATTGACTAAATTTGTTGAAATACTTCTAATTATATAAAAATCCACAGTGGTATATAATTTTCCTATTTGCATATAAATTTCCATTCGTATCGCTAATAATAATAATTCATACAAGAAGTTAACATGCGTATAAATGATAGACGTATAAAGAAGGATATTTTCCGATATATAACAGCGTATTACTATTCTTAGAAATATTCAGGTCGCATAAAGTATTTCCTAGAACGTTACATGTACAAACGGCTTATTTGCCAGAAAATTTCAAATTTACAAGGAACCTTGTCAAATATTCTATGCAAAGAATATAGAAGAAATGGAGGAGAGAGACGGGGTCTAGGCAAATTTATTTCCTGCGCGCGATTCGCTCGAAGCGACGCTTGCATTCAGCAGAGAAAATGAATTTCTTTGTGACGCGTAACGTTTTGTTTCCCTGTCGTGAAACGTGTGTCATGTGCGCAGGAACATTTAATAAAAGCCATCTGCAATGATGGCTTATCGATCAGCGTTTAATCGCGCCGTTTGATAGAAAGAAAAATCAAACGAGACGTCGAGCTCTGACGAACAATAATAACGCTACGTCGCGTGCTTTCAGCTACGGGAAACTATCTCGTTGTCAAATGTGGACATTGGGGTCGTGTAATTTCGGTAGAGGACCACTCACAGGAAGTGCTTTAGGCTTTGCCTTTTATAGCCTTGCGCAACCTCATATCCTATGAGTCGCTTTTGTTACTATCGACGCGATCGAAATCTATTTCCAAGTGGAAGAAACGCAGAGAGAATACAAATGTTTGCAGTCTTCTGTGATATTATATGTTTTATCGCTTTTGATTTGCGATAAGCGTGTAGAATGTATGGACTTAGGTTTCCATGAAGAAAAAAAAAAAAAAACGAGTAACCGACAGATTTTGGGTTTCTTTGTGGCATTGCATATTCTATTATTACCGATAAAGCCAAGCGTACGGTAATTAGATAGATTTAGATCAGAGTTAGCTTTGTTAGGTAAACGACGGAAAATGAACAATTGAAATGTTCCATGTTTTTTTATAAAATTACATATTTTATCGGTTTTGATTTGTGGTAGGTGTATGTTTCGTAATAAGTAATGGGAAATATACATCGAAATTTCAATTGGTTTTGATGTAAACGAAAGTGAACACTTCAAAAATCGTCAATTTTTTCGAAATTTATGTATCTTGTCGCTTTTGATTTAAGATAACTATGTTGGGAATTATGGATTTCGAATTGGAGAAAAACGAATGATAAAAGATCTTGAATCTTTCGTGAAGTTCTCTATTTTATTTTTCCTAATTTGTGACACGTATATACAGGGTGGGGCATTTTAAACAGGTCATCTGAATAACTCGGTTGTTTTTGAAGATAGGAGAAAATGCATTAGACCGAAGTTACTTGCTATCGGGTGACTCATAATCTGGTGTTACCAATTTTTCTGTAGGTGCAGGCGTCAAGGAGATACGAAGGTCGACTCTGTTTTTTTAAACGGAACAGTATATTTTTTTACTTACGCTCTGATAGAGTGTTCCAAGGCGAATACAATGATCTATTACGAAGGCCGTTCAAGGTCATCCAAAGTCAACTGCAATAGAAAATAAGTTGTCTCAGAGTACTGCTATCTTCTCTTCTATCTTTAAAAACAAGCGAGTTAAAATGCCCCACCCTGTATATATGTGAGATATGCATTTGGGTTGCAATTAGTTTCGAGGAGGAGACAAATGAGCAAATTTCATGACAAATTTTTTGTGAAATTATATATTCTATCGTGATATATACATATACAGGGTGCTCCCGAGAATTGTGTACGAGCGGGCACGAGTCGATTCCTTACAGAAATTCCTTACACTTTTTTCATGTGATGTCTCGTTTGCGAGAAAATCGAGTTTTAAAATTTGAAAAGTAGTTGGCGAAATGCTGACTGGATACGGTTAAAAAATCAATAAGAGGTTATTCGACATGCAGAAATAAATAAAAAATGTGGAAGGAAATTTTTCTGCTTAACGTTTCATTTCTAAGAAAATCGAGTTTGAAGTCAATTAAATAATTCGGTTCTGAGGAAACTAGCAAAAATTTTTTTAAACTAAACTGGGAATATTTGCAATAATTGCTATTTTTAGATTCACTGTCCGTCTTCAGTTAGACATCCTGTAATTATGTTTTTTTGCATATTTAACATATTCAATTTGAAAAAACAGTTTATTTCCATTTTTGGACTTTATTACTTCTAATTTGATTACAGGTATCGATACCGATAATTCCTCATAACATCTATCATCATGTCTGTGTATCAATAAATATCAATAGCAAATATCGATTCAAATGCGTCGCCATCAGTAGTTCAAATATTTGATTTACCAGATACCAAAGTTTATTACGGAATATCACTTATTACCTATTTACTTAGATTAGAACTGGGCTTGCAGTCAGACTCAGAGTTACGCTTGCACTCAGACTCAGAGTTACGCTCGCAATCAAATTTACGCGACAATTTGCGGAGTTGAGAATTTGAATAACGACTAACTAGGCTGCGCCCAAAGCACATCCGTATAAGGGAAGTTTCTCCTTTCCCGTTCTCGTGGCGGTAGCAGTGCGCAAGAGAGAAAAACTGAGAAGGATATCGAATGTCTTCAAGAAATTTTTTACACAGTGTCATGTGCTTAGCCAAGTCTAAACAATTACCAGCGACGTGGAAGGTGTGGGAATATAAACCAGGTGAGACACTTTGATGTCTAAAAATACTCCAGTGTCGGGTTCTCGAGGTTTCGTACGTTTTCAAGTAGCTCGTCGGATTCATAGCGGATTTATTGCACTAGACCTGGGTGGCCTTCGCTCCAATGCTTGGAAAATGCTTGGGTAAGTGTAGAGAAGTGTCCAGCTATTGAAAGGTCGTCGTTGTTTTTCCCGACAATAAGAGAGAGTTGAGAGGCGCAGAGGCTCGTCGGTTATGGACATAACGGACATATGAAAAGATGGTAATTTCTCCGGAATCACGTGCATCTCGCCGATTTTGTTGACCTGGAAATATGTATCTAAACAACTTTTACCTATATATGTCATCGCCGCTCAGTCTTAGTTTCCGAGACGAATGAAAAAAATATTTTTATCACTGTGCTTTGATACTATGTATTTGTTGAGATTCTTATTCGAATTACAGCCAGTTAATAAGAAATAAGTACATTACAATTTATAAGTACTAGATTTATTTTATATTTACCTTTAATTCCTATTTATTTTTACTGTATACTTTATTTTATATTGATATCTACTTATAGTTGTTTATATCTTATTTATTTATGCTTTGTCAATGCTTTGTTGGGCTCTGAGGATTTTGTCCTTGCTATTCTCTTTTTACTTCAGATTATGCAAGTTACGGTTGGAGTTGGAGTTCTTCTTAGGTTTCAAAGGAAATAAAAGATTTGAGGCAGACAAGTGGAAACTGCTTGACTGTGAAGGATGACTAAGACCATGCTTTAAGAATTTCTATGACTAGTCAAGCGATCGGTTATTGGGAAAAGAATTCGCTTACACAGGCACTGGGTAGCAGAAGGCAGGCGAAGAAAGTAAGAATGTACTATCGATGTGAAAACAACTTGTCGATATATTCCGATCTCGTAAGATTGCAATATTCACGCCAGATGTTCGCAACGTTTGTTTTCCAATGTTTACTCTGCGTACACGCTCCAAAATAGATGATAACAATTTATTTCCATGGATCGACAATTTTCTCGCTTTTTACATTTCCTCTGATCTACGTTTAAGGCACGAGCCAGGAATAGCGTTGGAAAATTCCTTTGAAAGCTTGCAATTCGGTGCCTGTCTCAGCAACCAAATATCCCTGGCGAAATTGAGAGAAACTCCCATATGGAGGCACACACAACGCCTTTGCCAACGGTAGTACCTAGGAGTTCGTAACGAGGAACATAAACCATAGACTTGCCTCCGATGTTGCTTGTTAAACTGCGGCAGTGCTCTGCTTCGTCGCACACACTCAGCGACGAGCTCGTGCAGTTTATCCGCAAATCAAACTTGAGTACAGAACAGTAATGATCAATTCATAGCCACCAGTACATGATCAAAAGATGCAAGCAGTCGACTATTCATGTCAGTCTCATAGAATCATACCGACTAATTGATAATAACGTGCCATCTGCGCGGGACGAAATTTCAGATGCGACGGCCCCGCAAGATTTTATTTTCTACAAATATTCAGAATGCGAGACAGCGCGAACAATTCGCAACCGCCGATGCACGACCAGAGGTTGGAACGAACGAAAACTATCCGTGTTCGTCTTACAAAATGTTATTACATAGGTTTGCGTTTTGTTTCATTGACTGATTTACACAGATTAGTTTTGTATCTTCTGTATTTCACCACCTTGCACAATCATTACAACACACCGGATACAGAGATAAAAAAAACGTGGCGGACGGGGAAAAACGAAAGAACGCAAACAGTTGCACCAACTTTGGACATAGAAACTACTGATCATACCAACATGACATTTTTCTCAATACAAAATGATTGCAATACCCCAGATAACGGAACCATTCTGTAGGATCCAGACACTACTATTTAATGTTATCCGATCTTACTCCTCTAACCGCTGCGCAGGTTTAAGTTTCTAACGTCAAGCGAAATTTTATTTAACGGAAAGCATCGATCTCCACTCGGTACCGATTGCACGCACCCTTTCGATTCTTCTAAAGAATCTTGCGAACCGAGGAATCATCGTCACTGTGAGGTGCCATCATACACTAACACTGATAATTATTGGGAATCATGCGCAACCTAGTGATAACCACGCGCAGTTTTAGTTTCTGAGTTATATACAAAAGTACGTTTGCTAGTATATACAAATAATAATGAATGATAGAAATCGAATGTACGATTCATTTACAAAATGGAATCAAATAAAAATTAATTAAGTAATTAACTCACGGCTAGGCGTGGCCGCCGCATTATCTTTCTTTGTCTATATTAAGGATAGGTAATTAGGATCAATGAGTTTCGTTTAGGTTGGGCTATATAAAAGTGCGGCCACCTATATGTCAGAATAGAGTGTAATGGAATTTCAACTTAATTAAAGTTTTTTGTGAATATCTTGGAAACTAAAACCGAGCAATGGTAACGTGTATAGGTAAAAGTTGCTCAGAATAGTGACTTCGACAACGTATTTCATCAAAATCGGTAAGGTGCACTTGATCCCAAATAACTACCAAAAAAATTTTATTCCGTATTTTGCTCTTATTTTTTCATAGATATCACCTCATGCCCGCTTGTACATGACTTTTGGACGCACCCTGTATACACAGATTCGCGATAAGCATATGGAATGTGGACATAGATTATGGATGCAGACATAGATTATAATCAGTTTTAAGATTGAAAGAAGGGTGTAATTCAAAGATTTTGAACTTTACGTCAAGTTACACATTTTGTCGGTTCTGATCCGAGATAAATAAATAGGAATTGTAGATTTACGTCTATGTATATATGTATACATCTTGTTTGATAATGTCATGTTTGAAACATTGGATCTCCGAATAAATATCGAATGAACTTTCAAGTTTATTATGTCATCAGTGTTCTGAAGACGCATTGACATTGATGTGCGTCTCGAAAAACACTCCTTTTATAGCGCTCCTATCCCAGATCGATGACCAAGATGGGAATGAACAAAGGTTGGGTGGTCCAGCCGAATATATTCTTAATTGGTCGTTTGATGTGACAAATGGTTTTGTTTTCTACCAGTGGAATTTGTTTTCTTTACCAAGACGGATATCTTACCAAAGACTATTTCGTGCCCTGTAGACAATTGATGTTTCGTTATGGCTGACTGTGTAGGTATATTTGAGTCTAGTACATCTTTCATGTTAAGCCGTATGCTCACGTTCTTTCCTCTTTTTCCCATGTAGAATTTCCCACAAGAGCAAGTATTTTGTATACTTGCAGTGTCTCCAGGTACCTGTGTGGCTCGTTGGAAGAGATGAAGATTCCAGAGATGTTTATCTGTGTTTGAAAGATTGTTTCAGTCTTGTCTCTGTGGAGGATTTTCTTGATGCGTTCTGTTGTATCCTCGTTGCATAAAAGAAGAACTATATGCTTGGATGGTTGATCAATATTTTAGTTATCTTGTGAGTTCTTGTGCTTGGATTCAAGTAGTTTATCAATGGTATGGTTAATTCTATTAAGCTGAATAACAGCTTTTCTAATATGGTTCAGTTCTAATTTCAAAAGTTCTTTCTCACGTATGTTGTTGGCAATAATCCAGCCCATAAAAATGTTATTTTGTATAGTTTTATTTTATTTTACCTTTTTTCCTATGTATGTGAATATTTATTTAAATATTGACATTTATTATTCATGTTTCAAATATTCTTACAAATTTTTGCTACGTTATAAATTTAGGGAAAATGCATTATGTAAAAGTTATAAATGGAATTTTTAGTATATATTATTTTTTATACGGAATAAATTTGTATATGAATTCTATGTGAAATTGAATTCGAGTAATGGGTCACGTTCGAACACGGTAAATATAAAAGAGTAAGTGATACGACTGTGCAAAGAACAGTCGTAGATTTGAATTAAGTGAGTCGTAAAGCGAACGAGACTTCACATGCCTTGTTGTTTTTAGAAAGTAAATGTCATTTCACATTATACTTCTTTCCACAAGTTTGAGAAAATACCATAACATGAACTTTTAAAATTATTGTGATTGGAAAAATTTAAAGAATGAGAATGAAGAAAGAATAATGCGATAAATGTAAGACATGCTTTGTTAAAGTTACCTTCACACAGTTATTTTTAAGTATCCATTCATTAGAATTGGTTTGTATTTAAACAGAGTTTAAATTGGTTTGCATTTTTACACAAAACCACCACCTTTTACATAATGTTGGCATACACTTGTGTGAATTTAAAATTTCGTTCGAAACACGAAGGACAGATTATTCTTTAAAAATTCCATTCTCGCAGGTATAAATGCTTAAGAAGTCTTGTAAGGGAACACATTTTCTTTTGAAAAGGAAATTCACTTGAAGTTCTGCTGCATCATGTTTCATCGAAAGTGTATGGAAAGTATATATTTTATTTTTATCACATTTAATAATTAGTCATTTTTTGTATTGTACTTTTATTTATTTCTTGTCATACGATTATGGAAAACATATATCGCGAAGCAAAATATTTGGAATAATCGTCACAAGTTGTAATGTAAGATTTTTGTGATTTTCAATATTTGTATCGTATTTTAGCCACGATAAAAAGGAAAATAACTGGAAGTTCTGTTTTCTCAGGAATTTCACCGTACCTTTCGACCGTTAGATAAGTAACAAAACTAAAAAAATATTTGATGTTACTATCTCTAGTACAATATCCTTCAATCCTTAATATTGATAATGAGAATAAACAATCACATGGTCTTTAAATCTACAATTTTCTATTTTGTAAATGTATGAAAACAATAAAGGAAGGTTTGGTGAGCCATATTTTCTGTGTTTCATAAAGGAGCAATTTCAAATCTTAAAACGCTTTCAATTAATTCCATATTATCAAGACTGTATGTTTATTTGATTTTGTTTATTAAGCGTAGTAGATTTTCTGAATATTTCAAGAATATTTGCTATCATAATATTCATCATGTATTAAGCTTTTTTTCTTATAAAATTTTGTGGATCCATCACATATTTTTTACAAGATTTATATTATATTTGGACCTCAAGTTGTACTTTTCAGCTACATATAATATTAAAGTGCCTCTTCCTATCTACCAGATAGTATGAATATCAGAAAATAACGAAAAATGGAAACAACTTATGATGTTTCTCTCCCGTGATCTTGATATCGTTAGTTTGCTAAAGAAGAGTGACAGCAGAGTGACGTGTCTAAAAACTCACTAATTTTTGGATATCTACAAAGAGAATTGTAAAGGTACACCAGTTACTACGATGCAAATGTTATAATTACCAAGTAAAATATACTATTAAATAGAAAGAATATCACAACTGAAAATAGGGCTGCTTTAACCTTCCTTTTTAATATCAATCAATATCGGTAAACGATATTTAATTGGAAGCCCACAAGATCGAAAAACCAATAGCTAAATTAGAAAAAAGGTAGTATCATTGTTAGATGAAAATTAATGAAAAATTGACTACCTGAAAAATTTATCTTCTTTTATTGCATCACGGTTGTCTCCAACAAATCGATAATACATATTTTCTTTTACTTTCTCACAGAAACGTCAATTTTCAAATGCCTGCAAGCATTAATTTTGGAAGTGAATTAAGTTAAAGAAATAGTTTCCAATAAATAAAAAATTATATATATAATCTGTATCTGATGCATAATCTTCTGTCTTGTATTATCTCTCTCTCTCTCTCTCTCTCTCTCTCTATCTCTTTCTCTCTCTTCTCCGTTATATAAGTTACCTTTTTCGCAGACATGACACTTTTTATTACGTAAGAACGACTTCTGTATGGAATTTCGTTCAAAGAAATACTTGTGAAATACCTTTTATGAGTAGGATTTTCAGATACCCTTGTATACGTATAATAACGTTGTAAACAGAAATATACGTATAAAAAGCAGATTTTAATTGCTTTCGCTCGTTTGAAGGTAAAAATTTCTTGTTGCGTAAAAATTGTCGCGCGACAGAATTTTCGTCCACACTTAAACAGTGATAAGGGAAAAGAAATAAAAAACGTCTTAATGACAGGTTCGCAAACAAGTTGTTTTCGAGATAAAAGAATTTCTTTGGAACGTTGCGAAAATTTCGGGCTTTTATTGCGTTAACGACTCGCGCTTCGAAACTTCAGTATTAATGGCTCGGCGCAAGTTACGTACTTCTCGACAAATAGTTTCGTGAAAATATTTTTTGGAACTTTCTGCGCTCGAATATCTTTTATTATCAACGTCTAATTTCTGGAATTAAATTTGCCAAACGTCTAGAAATAAATATTCTAGAATTGCACGATAGTCTTTAAAATGCACCAATGAAACAAGAATTGTCGTTTGTAGAATTATAAAATTGAAATGAATGACACGTTTTATTTAATACGAATTTTACGTTCTATCTGTTTAAAATTAATTAAATATTTGAACAGATGCTTTGTACGCATGAATTTACTTTTACATGAAATTATTTTGAAATGAAATCAGCTTCTTCGTGAGAAAATTGTGCAATTTTTATCGGATCCATTTTAGTTTTCATTTAAAGTTTCATAAATTGTGGATGCATGTAGGACTGCTAATAAAATTCACGGAATAGAATTTTCTATTATGATTTTATTCGTTCTTCAATCCTAGTTCTACTGCAGTTCTAACTATAGTTGTATACGAACTTGTTATATTTTGTGCTTTCTAATTTGCTCATTAAAAACCTTCCAACTCACTAAGTTTTATTTAATTACTATAAATGAAATTTTATGAAGAAAATTGTAAACGTTTTCTAATAAAACAATTTGAGCAGTTTCAACTGAGGAGAATAAAAATTCTTCTAGGCTTATTTATGCATCGTAGATACATTCCTATCCAAAAGTTAATTAGGATAATAATTATTATAATTTAATATATGTATACATAATCATTATACTTGCCTCAAATATGGGAAAAGTCAAATTACGGATAAAAGATTTTGAGGAATACAATAATGTATATTCTTATCTTGATATTTTATATGGTGGTTGAAGTAGTTAATGTATGACCTGATAATGATTTCATTAACAAATGCACGTAATTTAGAATTTATAATCTATATATTTATATATCAAATATACTAATGTTTTATTAAGTGTAAAAGATGACTTAAGATTTTTGAACAAGTGTGTAGGTATGCGAAGATTCTATGTTTGTTGTATTTTGATAATTAACATGCTTCAATCTTTTTTAAACAAAACTTTTGGCTATGTTCATCAAAAATATAAAATCTCGAAATCAGACTCTTGTTTTAAATACACTTTGTCTTCATTTTACTCTTAATTTGTTATATATGTATATGAAACTCCCCAAGCAGATATTCTCAGAACTTTATAAAAATTATTCTTTATTCAGTTATACTATAATCTTGACTAAAAGCATAATTATTACATTTTCTAAAGAAGACATTAAAACGCAATTAAACTTCTTACCGTATATTATTCATCCTCTTAAATATCCATTAGAAACCTTTCCATATTTTACTTCCAATTAATTATCCTGCTCAAAACCCTGCTTATGCAGCGTGAAACAATCGACCATTAATCTTCCTACATCTCCTTACATCGAGTCTCTCATAGAAAAAAATATAAAAAATACTAACCCATAGAAGATGAAAGCGATATAAAGAGACCGTAAAATCAGTCAACAGTTAAAATTTACTATTCTTTCAGGAATATAAAATCTAGAATCTCGTTCGGGATCGTACAATGTCATCTCAAAATTGTAAATTCTGATAATATCAATCTACACTCTATTTAAAAGATTTCGTTTTTTTTTTTTTTTTTTTGTAAAGAAGACTACGGATATTTATCCAAATCCGTAATTTTACGAATATAATTTATAATGAAATTCTATGAAATTTTAATAGAGAATTATTTGATTTATTAAATATTATAACAAATGCTATACTTCGGATATTTGATGTATTTTTTCATATTGCATACATTATATGCATCTTTGTATTTTCAAATTTTTATCTTGGATCATATCTAATTTTTATCGTGGAAGTTTTGATTTTATGAGTCAGACGGTAGGAATTGGATTTAAAAAATGACACAGTATGTGTTTGTGTTCATGTAGAGTTCAAGCTGTGGTCAGAGACCTGGATACTATTTACATGAAATATTTTTAATGTTATTTAGAAATTAGTGTATTTAAATCAGTTGTATACTAAATCAGTGTATTTATATAGACGAATATAAGCTCCCAAAATAATGTTTCAACTAATTTCTAATTCTAGTACATTAAAATTGTCAACTGTATTAGAAATGCCGATTTCTTCACAATATTTTACACGCACAAACCGAGATTTAGACGTATTAATCTAATAGTAAATGAAGTGAAAATAATTTTGAAAACGAGTGTAACATTAAAATCATTATTTATGACCGAAGTGTATATAGCATACAATATTCAAAATCCAAATTGTCTCTTACTTTGTTTAATACAATAGAGACTTATCCGAAAATAATTTATACCATCTTAAGACGAAATAAATAATAAAAATAATAAAGTAGCTGAAATAATTCGTTACTCTTGATCGTCATATTTTATTTTGATTTCAAATAAAATTTGCCCAACCTGGCTTTGGTTAGATCAATCGGTGACTCTGTTCGGTATTTTACTTTATTATACTTTCGGTATATTAATTTTTAATATTTACGTCAAAAACAGTTGAACACGTGTCTAAGAAGCGTATTAAACGTATTATAGCTAAACACGTTCTTAAAGCCGATATATATATATATATATATATATATATATATATATATAAGTGGGAAACAGCCATAAGAAAGGGAACTATTCGCAACGGGAGAATCCTTTCACCGTGCAACTTCGGTGGAACACTAAGGATGATCTCGGCCAAATTTAAATAATCCAGCTCCCTTTCATTGACCGCGGACCGAGCCTTTTATTTTTTCCCCGTAGCTTCGCGAAACTTTTCGACGTATTCGCGAAACTTCAAAGTTCTAACTGTGGTGCCTTTCTCTCTAACTTTCCGCCATTTCCACCCTTTTGAAACTGTTGCGAGATCCTTCTCCTTATTCGATATGATTCAACGCTATGCCAGAGATCGGTTCTTTGCGATTTTTGTTTCAACAGGGAAATTGTTGTACCGTGAATAAGCATTCGAATGCTTTCCAATGGTTTGTAAGGAAGAAAAAAATTGTAAAGGAAGAATCCATAACCTGCAGCTTGTAGTTTTTTAATTTACTAATATTATTATTTATTATTACTTAGTCCGTGCCTTTTGGCCTTGGACGAGCTTTCGGTTTTACATCCCGTTTACATATTGCGCTTTTTACACTCTATCAACCTTATGGCGTTATCGCCTTATTGCCTCTTCCCTTTCATCTACCTAACCTCTTCTCCTTGTCTATCTCTCTTTTCTTATATATTCTATTATATTGTATTCTATTAAATATTCCGTTTTCTAAAACTGTGGCAACTTTTGGGCTTTTTGCCTCCTTGCTGTGCTTCCTTATTGTCGTTCCTCCCCGTATTGTATCGCTCTTCTCTTCTCCATTATTGTTTTCAGTTCCACTAGTCCCTCTCCAGTCTCGTTTAGTGTTTTTTTTTCTGTCCGTTGGTCCTCCCGTTATTTCGCATTCTTCTATTACGTGTCTTAGGTCTTCTTCTTTCCTTTCACATAGCCTGCATCCTTTTTCTCTCTCTTCTTTCCAATATTCTCTTGCTTTGGTCTCGTTTCCACATCTGCATCTTGCTGATATTTTCCTGTCCTTCCACTTCGTCCTCCCTTCCAAGTATTTTGCCAACTCTTCCTTGGCGATTTTTCCATAATGTTTGTTACTAATATCATTGGTAGTATCATTAATGTTAGTTACTAATATTATCAGCAAGTATCGTGCAGGAGAACTTCTGTGTAATTCATATGCACGGTGGTGCATATCGTGGTGAAATTCTGCCGTGATTTTCACAACCCCGAAACATAATCAAACGCATTTGTTCGCCCGGGGGAAAATAATTTTCCTCGGCCATGTATGTTTCCTATCAGAACGTACGTTACTAGAATTGTGTTTAATGCTCGTATGTGTTTTTGCATGCCGCAGTTGCATCTCCGATAACGAATTAATGGTATTGGAAGTTATTACACCTGCGGAAGCATCTGAAAATAATTTCACCTGCGAGAATTCCGAATAATGAAAAATTCTCAACGGAACGAAGCGATAAAGTAAATGATGTCTCGCGTGCTGTTTGTACATTTTGAATGTTAATGGCACAATATCGTGGATTAAAATTTTAGAAAAGTAGAAAAATAATACCGTGCAAGGAATTGCTGCACGGAATAAAATGATACAAAAGATAGAACAGCAATAGCGTGCAAAGAACAAGGTAGTCCCTTCGTGATGATAGAAATCCAAATTGTCTCGATAAAAGAAGTAGCAGAAATAGAAAGAATAGATGAAATAATAACATAAATAATAGTACTATAGCTATAATATAATAATAGCATATAAGGGCAGCAGAAAAATAATAAAAGCGAGAGAGCGTTGCAACGAGATACTGTAAAAAGTAATAAACAATTAAAACCAGAAAAAGAGATCACAAATATCGGCGTCTCAAAATGATAAAATAAAATTGGAAGAATTTATTTTCCAGTTTTAGGGTTTTGTTAATATCTTATTTATGTTTTCTTTATTAGTATTCCTATTGTTTCATCATGGGTATTGTACAAAGTATTCAGAACGTTAGACGATTGAAGTTTACGTCGTCTTCTTTTTTATCACATTATTTTTGTTACATCTGATATTATTTGTTGCATTTTCGAACAAATATAGTAAGAATGAGAACGTGAATATTGCGCGCGTTACTAAGTAATGAACTATTACCCAATTTAAGACGTTAATTAAACGCCATCGGAAATATCTAATTTTTTTTTTTTTTTTTTTTTTAGATGAAATTTTGAAATCAATTCTCAACAAGAATAATATCTAAATATAAATGAAAATATCAGAGAAACAATTATTATGTGGAAATGAAATACAACTTTAAGGAGATATTCCAATTTTAAAACAGTAACAGAGGAATATGTTTGAATAAATTCAATTAAATATCGTTCAATTAATAAATAAATTAAATTTTGTAACAAGTAAACGAAACTTAAATTAAAAAATGCTTAAATAACAAAGGTTCCATCATGCATATAATATACAACAGGTTTTATTATTATAGCACTTAAATATAATTATTTCATATTTCACATATGACATATGTTTTAAAATTTCCTATATTTTAAATATTTATTATAATAAATAAACTATTTAACTCTCTGTTTCTATACTACAGAAAAAAAGATACATATGTATTACGAATTACGTAAATTATTAAAAAGTTAAATTAATAGAACATTATAATTGAAACGAATAAGAAATTTTCATAGTAAGAATCAACATAACCAAATAATAAAATATTTATTTTCTAGCCATTAAGAATCTTTTACTTTTATGATACAGTGGAAATAAGCAAGCAATCTTCCTTATCAAAAGAAACAAGTATAACGCAGCTTGTATTTGAACATCTAGCTCTTTATATAGTGCAGGTATACCTGTGTCCTGTTGTGCCATTTTACGATTTTATTTTACTATTTGAAAGGCTGCGATGTCAATCAGGATATGGAAAAAGTTTCGTCCACTTTCATCTTTTTTAAGGAGACTTCATATTTGTGTTGAAAGCGCATATTAAATTTTTAATTACAAAGTGAATATCCAATGTGTACATGCATACATACATAGTGGTTTTTTCTTCTTCTTTTTTATTTTTAATTTGTGCTTTACAATTTGTCCAGCTGGACATTTGGTAAAATAGGTAATGGTGATAGTATATAAAAGTATGTAGTCTATAATTTAAGAGAAAAGGCTGTGAGACATTCATTGAGAAACAACAGACGATAGTGTTTATAACGTTTCTTAAAATTTATATATATATAATGGTTAGAAAAATATATTTGTACATATACTTATTTTTTAATAAAACGTCCTTTATCAATTACTATACGTTTCATTTTCATAGTATTACATTTTTGTAGTTATGCTGCAGTTATGCTGCTAATTGTAAGCGATACAAAATCTAATATGCTTGGACTTGATCAATTATGTGAATACGTATTATAATAAATACGACGGTGTGCAAATATTTTTTGTAGCTTTATGTTCTATTTTATACATTTTAAGAAATTTAAAGATGGAATAGATTATTATGAATTTTAACAAACAGTAAACTCTTTTTTTTTTTCTCTGATGAGCCTGAACAAATTTTATTCTATGAATTGTATGAAAATACATCTTCTTCCAGTCGTATTATTTAAATTTCAGTAAGAACTTCTCAAACAACCAAACAGTAATTTTGCATTATTAAATCTTTCACTTTTTAATGGAATAATTCCTATATTCACCGTTTTGCCGATTAATTTAAAGCGAAATGTCATCCATTGAAGCGAGTTCGCTAACTTGTGACAAAAGATCGTTCAATACCACAGTGGTTAGCAAATTAATGATATTTCAAATAATGATGTACCGTGATTTTGTCATTCGTAAAACCAATTTAATTTTGCTCTTTGTGAGATGAAGGTTGATACGAGAGACAGGATACGGACATGGAGTAGTTACTAAGGCTGCGGTCACACGAGCGTTAAAGCAACGTCCGTTGTAACGGACATTATAACTACAGTCACAAGAACGTTACTTTTGTCCTGCGTAATTTCCTCGTATCAGTATGCAGCAGGTATTCATACGAATAAAATGAAAGATGTGGAATTTTTTGTCGTTTACACTTTATTAAAAATCCGAAAGAAAAAAAGCGCAAGTAAAGAAAGCAGTATTTGGTGTATTTTATGAACAACTGAAGATTGCTAGAGGTTGCATTTTGCACACTTTAGGATCACCTTCAAACTGACGAAGAGAACCTTTCTAGTTATTTTCGCATGTCGCGGTCATCGTTTGACGAATTACCTGAGAGGCGAGAACAGTTTCCCGCTCAGATATTGAACTTTCGCTACATGAATTCGTTCGGTGTGACCAATCTTAAGTCTTAGGAAATTGTGTGGTAGAATTCTTAAAGAAAGAAAATTGAGGGTAGATAGACGTGTCGAGTGAGTACAGTTATGGTCTGGTTAGGTTATTATCACTGTTATCTTATTACGAAGTATAATTTTCTGTATAGTATTTAACATCTCACGAGTAAATATTAGAACACTTGTAGACAACTTCTACGAGTATATTACGTGTGTTGTACGAACATTTTGAAATTTCATTAGCGCTGTATTGAGATTCGACTATTACGATTACATTGGTAAAGCTTGAAACATGTCTGAAAAAATATATGTGCATAATATAGAAATTTAAAGATATTTAATATAAGTAAGTATATATCTCGCAGAGATCAGAAAAATATTTATACCTAAACAATCAATTATCCACTCTATTAGTAACCTTCAACATTCAGTGGAACTGTTTTTAACGCTAATTATATACGCAATAACGCACCTGGTATATTATTAATTAAACATTTGTTTACAGTGTAAATGTCTTATAGCTGGTATATAGATTGTTAGATCGCTTCCAAATGTTATCAATGCAATCACGAAAGTCGAGTCTCATTGTATTACTAATAAAACTTCAAAGAGTTGTGTATGACGCATACGCAATACGCGTGGAAAACAGTTTTCTGCGGTAAATGTTTAAGTACTTTCGTTATCCAATGTGCCTGCAAATTGCAATTTCTATATATAACGCGACTATTATATTTGCCATCTGTTTTCCTTTTTTGCAATAGCGGGCAACTGGCGACAGCTGCTTCCGTTATTCGATTCGATAATTCCGCGTTTAATTACGCCGCGGGAAATGATTTTTAAATGCTTTAACCCCTGGTCGAGCGATTTCTATCGGCAGAGACCTTACCTTATAAGCGAATTCTCGCGACGCGGCGCCACGATTGGGTTAGACTTGGCTGCAAACTTGCCCGCTACGAGTCTCACCGCGAGCCAAGAAACTGCAAGCCTAGTGGTTGATCAAGCCGGCGCCATCCGCCTAAACGGGATAAAGGCCTTTTCTCGTTTCATAATTGCTTGTTACACCGCTGGCAGGCGAGTTTAATTGGCTAACTGGTTTTGCTGTACTAATCCAGGTTTCAGGGCACAATGGATCGAATGAAATTTTAATTAAGGACCGTGGAACTGAGATTTTCGGCGTTAGGACGCAGAGAAGCTTCAATATCTTGCATTGTAACTTGGAGACAATTGCGTCATTAATATAAAGTGTTTGGTAGATAAGTCGCTATGTAATCGAGAATTGATATATATATATATATATATATATATATATATATATATATATACTGGATATTTGTACAAAAATTACAGATAACGCGAAAATGTGAAAAAGTTGGTCGAATATATAATGATACATTTTGTGATATCTCCTGTGATTTTTTCGTGAGAAAAACGATCTTTTTTTTTCAGTCCCTTACACTACGTATTTTTAATGAAACAAATATCTAATTTCCTTGAATTACAAATTTTGTTGGAATGAATACTTTATTCTTCCGCTATATAGGTGTATTTTTATTTCAACATTTTTGAACTAGACATTTTCAACTGTAAAAAAGTTGTTTTAATAAAATACGTAGATTAATCCTTAAAATTATTTAAACGAATAGTAACACGAAACTCTAGTTCATCATTAGTAGATAGCACCTTTCTCAAAAACTATTAACGTTATTGTTTAAGCTCATCATAATAACGCTAAGTTTAAGCTAGTCGATTTTATCGTTGCAAATAAAGTATTCAAAAGTTTGTAACATTTTCTTTATTAAAGATTTCCAATAACATAAAAGAGCATGTAAATCAACATTTATTTTGATACAAAGCATATTTACATATGTATGCGTGCTTCTTGATGTTACCATATTTCTTTTCTCTTCACTTAAATTAATTCATTTTTGGACCTCCTTGCGCATGGACAATTCTTGCACGACTCTAAAGAGTATTTGTTTAGGAAGAAAAATTGTTCTTAACAATAAAGTTGAAAAATATGAGTATCCTTAGCGGTACACTTAATCTTCATCCTTTTCAGACGAACAAGCTAATCAATTAGGATTTATTATTAAAAACCGGTAAATTGTTGAGGTCATTATTGGACGCATAAAAAATCAATGCAAGTAACATTTTAACTTCCTGAAGAGATGCTGCTCGATATCCTGCAAGAATGTTTCTTCCTCAAGGAGGTCCATTTTTATTTTCTTAATTATTAAATATTCATTAAATTAAATGCCCATTTTGTAACATCCTCCTTTTTTGTCGTCTAAATTATTGCTAAATACACTGATCCACTAAAGACTATTTGCAGACTTAGCGTAGAAAACTTTTAGGTTCGTGTACATAGCGACTTCCAGTCACAGACTTTACACAAAACATAAATTTACGCATAAGCAAAACACATACAAAATAGAGCCGAATAATAATTACCAGGTACTGTAAAAATGCACGGTTCAAGCGGAAAGACAATAATGTAGTGAGTTATACCATGACAAGTATCACTTTACTCGTTCCTAAATTGGACTGTCAGCAGTCGGACTGGATTTAATGGAATTATTTTGGTAAGGCGCATGCGCAAACTCCATGAAATCGCGTTTGCCACATAGGTAACTGTCGATGACGATTCGGGAGACGATAATCCGTGAAGCAGATATTGTGAGCATTTGATAATATGATCGTATTGTGCTTCGTATTGTGAAGATGGATTTGCACTTTTGATCTTTCGTGAACAATACGTTGAATTGCAGAAGAAATATAAATTGGAATGGAGAAGAAAATAATATATGCCAATGATCATGGAAATATTTCAACTCTTATCAATTTAGAATATTTCGAAATTTGCCATTTTTCTGAATATATTATACAGAGTGTTTATTTGAAAGTTTCTCCCTTAAATACCCTGAAAACAACGTATTTTCGAGAAAAGTGTTAAATACAAAAATTTATTACAAATCTATTTTCTACAGATTCTTATTCCATGGGGAAAACAGGGTAACTTTTGTGTCTAACATTATTGCTTGCCAGACTTCATTTTACAAAGATATTTAACGAAATAAGAAGTTTCGCAGCTTATCAACTGAAGGATGAAAAACTATTAATACAAATTGAACTTATTTGATTTTTCTACGATTATTAAACGATAAGGTAAAAACAATTAAAATTCCAGTTTTTCACACGGCTTTCTAATCTTTAATTTTATTTTTTGACTTTATTTATATCAAGACGCACATAATACTTCCAGTTTTTCACACGGCCTTCTGATCTTTAATTTTATTTTTTGACTTTATTTATATCAGGACGTACATAATACTTATGTGACGGCACATGGCCATAAAGAAGGGCCCAGGGTGAAGCACATGAGCGGGCCACATGACCGCGGAACAATGTCCAAGGACCGGACACCGTAATTTAGGAAAAATTCTGCGACCTGCTAAAAAACACAAGGGCTTTCGACGTTCCAGTAAATATACAGGGTGGGGCATTTTAAACAGGTCACCTGAATAACTCGCTTGTTTTTGACGATAGGAGAAAATGCATTAGAGCAAAGTTACTTGGTATCGGGGGGCTCATAATCTGGTATTACTAATTTTTCTGTAGTTGGAGGCGTCAAGGAGATACGAAGGTCGACTCTGTTTTTTTAAATGGAACAGTATATTTTTTTACTTACGTTCTGCTAGAGTGTTTCAAGGCGAATACAATGACCTATTATAAAGATCGTTCAAAGCCACCCAAAGTCAACTGCGATAGAAAATAAATTGTCTCAGAGTACTCCTATTTTCTCTCCTATCTTCAAAAACAAGCGAGTTATTCAGCTGACCTGTTTAAAATGCCCCACCCTGTATATATATATATATATATATTTTCTTTTTCATAGCATGCTTTCAAAGTACATGCTTGAAAATGTGTTGTTTTAGACATATTTAGATAGCAAGTTTTCGAATCTACTTTTCATTAGCACTGTAATAAGGTACAACTATCACGATTATACTGGTAAAATTTAGAAAGCAATCTTCAAATTATAGAAAAGTGAAAGGATAATTATTCCACTAAGAGGATAAAGCAATTCCACTAACAGTTAAGGATTATGATTGATATTTGTTTAAAGAATTTGATAGTTTCGTGAAATTTTGTTTACAATAAATATTTCATAATTTCTGTAAGTAATTTCTGAAAAGGTTTCTCTGTAAGTATTAAAATACTTTGGCGGGCTACTGTATAACTGCAGAACGAGTAGCCGATGTGAATTTAATGCGTTCTTTGCGTGGAACACTGGTGTTTTGTGATAGGTTTCTTAGTTGTAAAAATCTCGTTAGATGAATGAAGGCATGGGAAAAAATACAACTGTTAAAAAGATAATGTAAGTTCTTTCTCTGTGATTAAGCGTTGCAATATGTTGAATAGATTAATCTTTTCACTTGGTTTTTACATTTCATCGAATTTCTTTACTTTCCACGAATAAATTATTATTCGTGTAATAATAATAATAACTCTGGTGAGTAGTTGAAAATATCAATTCTTTGTTTCACTACTCAAGCACGGCAGATTAGAAACTTGGGAATAAGAATGACAAACGTATCAACTGAATTCGATTATCTGGTTATGATTTATAAGCGTTTGGTAATTAATTATTCTAACGAAAGTAAACCTTTTGTCTTGGTTTATAAATTTTATTGAAGTTATTGTTACAGTTTTCATAGTTTGTGTAGAATATTAAAACACCAGTGAGAAGAACATTTGGTATTACATATCATTCTATCTTATCTACATTTATTTGTTTTTTTATTTGTTTTGTTCATTTGATCTCAATAAACTAAGAAACTAAAAAGAGAGAAACAAAACTAAAATTTCAATATGTATCGTATCTTCTGGCACGCTTTCGTGTGATAAAGACATACATGCACTACTGTTCAAAAGTCTTAAGATACCTTTTTCTCGAATGAAACTTCAATACATAAGGTGAATGATTCGGTATCTGATGTAGTATCAAGTTAAACGATTATATTTTTAAACTGTGTGTATCGGTTATAGCATTTTTATAATAATAAATTCTTAGGTATTATTGCAAAAAGCATTCGGTAGGTCTTTAGTACTATGTATACGCTGTATTTTAGAGTAACTCTATATTCTAATTTATTTAACCGCCTTTCTAGCTCAATTACTCTCAGTTCAAGGTTTCCTCTCATCTTTATGCATTCACCTGACATAATGAAATGCAGCTGTGAGGTGGGACGTTAATTTTAAACGAGGTAATAAAACTAAATTCCGCAAAGGCGGCAAGTATGAAAGACTAAGGTGTTTATGTGTACCATGAAATATAGCAAGTTGGACTACTAGTGTAAATATAATACCTCTTCTTTTACTGTAAGCATTTCTGGACGAATTACTTTTCATTTTAGTTTCTTTTTCTTTCTTTTCATCAGTTCCTTAATATTATACATACTTAATACGTTATTTCTTTAATTTATGCCTCATGCATTATATATATTACATACACGTTAATCCTCTCACAATTAAGACATATCGAAGAATATATATTTCAATATATAAATAACTTTTTTCAAATTCTGCAGCACAGGTATTAGATTGCAGAATAGATACCGCCATTTCACACGTTATAGAGTTTAATGAATGTGTAAGAAAATACGTATTTTCTAATCCTTTGTGAAATAGAAATTTATTTCTTAGTAGAGTGGACTTTGATAATATAAAATAGGTAAGATAATAAAAGAAATAAACAAGAAAAATATCGAAATATTTCAATGTGAAAATACAGAGGAACAGTGGAAGTGTTATAATACAAATACATATAATAAAACAAAATCCAGGAAAAGATATATAGTTTATTACGAAAACGTTAATATATATGTGTTTTGAGATATTATTTATAATCGAATATTACGATACGTCCTATTAACGCAATGAAAACGTGAGTATGCTTTCTTTGATCCTATCCTACAAATATTGTTACTTACTATCGTATTTTAAATTAATGGCCAGATTATCGCTCGCTTTCAATATTTACTAAAAACGGTACACAAGTAATGTGTTGATAAAATGAATCTAATAAATAATATAAATAAATGAAATATGTAGTGAAACCTTAGCTAAAATAAGACAATCTACTTATTCGAATAATCTATAACAACTTCGTTTTCACACGATCATTTACTCTCTGAACTATTTTACAAACGTTAATATTAACCAGGGATACAAATTTTTGGACAAAAATACAATAATTTCTGTTTCAGTTCCTGTTCCTATTTTCCAACTTTTCTCGCAAGGGACTACCTCCAAAGTTTGCCTAAATCGTTATTTTGGTAATTGATATTTTATTTAAAATCCTCTTTTATTTCAACTTTCTATTTCGTTTCTATAATGCCCTTCTTATAAAACGTACGCCCCATCTCTGTCGGATTAACCGCTCTGCAACTACGAACGAGATATTCCACGTACGCGATATTACCCAGTTAACTGTGCAATTTAGTTTCCGAAATTTCTCACGGGGTTAGCTTGTGAAGTGCGTAAATAAACGCAAGCGACGACGAGTATACCCGTCAAACGCATCGTACAGTTAACTGGTTAAACGTACTAGTCCGTTTTTCTCTGTTTGTTTGTGTGTATCGCAAGAAAAATAAACAAAATTTTACCTAAAAGTAATATGGGCTTTCACGAACTGATATATTTTGTTTAAATTACAACTGCCATAGTAATAAACAAACACGTGAGCTATCTCGTCCATAGCGTAACAATACCGATATCGTGTCGCGAGATAATTCGTCCGTGGACGATCGAATGGGCAATATTCGAAAAAAACGATATTATTGAAATATTTTCAAGGAAAATTCAAAAGCAACACATTTATAAGCTTTCATATACGTTCGTGGGATTATATAGGTGGCGTTTTGTTCCACAACCGTTCTCTATCTTTCACGCGACTTGAATGTTTCATCCTTCCAGAACTTCTGTGGTTTTAGTTTTTCCGCGAAGAACTCTTCAATATGATTTTTATGCCGACCAAAGAGTCAAAGTTTTCGCCATTAAGGGAATTTTGCAACGAGCTAAACGGGTGAAAATCCAAGGGCGCAACGCCTGGTGAATACGGTGGATGGGGCAGCACATCCCAAACAAGCTCCAACAGCTTCTGTCGAGTGGTCAAAGACACACGACGCCCTTCCAATTCGCTAATTCTGCACGTTTTCCTTCAATCGCTGTCTTCAACTCGTCTAATTGCGAGCAATACTCGTCCGGATTTGTCGTTTGGTTGTTATTTTCCAGTCCCACCAGACACACAGCTTTTGGGCTGGTTAAAAGATCTTTTCAACATTATCGCAACATTGTCATAAAAAACGGTGTCTCCTCGTTGCGTTTATAGAGCGAATCACAAACGGGAGTGCGATCTATCGGATTTTTCCCATTGAATCCTGGCAGAACCCGTGCATCAAAACGGGGTTTATGCAGCCAGGCTTCACGAAATGCTCGTTTCTGCTAATATTTCTAACGTTTCTGCTAATTCGTGTGCCGTATAGCGTGTGTTGTTCTCGATCGGCGTTTCTGTTCGACGCTCGTCCGCGGTGGAGAGCCTAGCAGGGTATTGTTGATCTTCGAGGCTGAAATCACCAGCTTCAAATCTAATTCCGCACGGTTCTCCCGTTTCTAGGCACCGTCGCCACAAACTGCGCGCCACAAACCGTTTGCTGTAAAAGAAAAGCATCAAATACAAATTCTCTCCTACTGTATTCAAGAACGTACAAACAAAAATTAATGCATGCTAATCGAATGTGTTTCTAAAGATGCCCGAAGCGTCACTTTTCATGTTATTTTACAGTATCGCGTTGTATATGCGCAGGTTTCATTTGTTTTCAATCATTCCAATGTATGATGAACTTCTTGACTGTTTCTTCGTTGCTTGCTTCGCTCCAGTCCACTCCTTTGGCTACTGCGTTTTCTCTTCTCTTCTCTCTCTCTCTGCCCCGTCCTGGTCTTCCTCCATTCTTCTGATTTTTTCCAGTAATTCTTTCCTCTCCTTTTGCCACTCTTCTTTCTCTCTGGCTCTCTCCTTTTCCCTCGTTTCCCTTTCCTCTTTTAACTCCCTCTTTATCTCCTCCACTTGCTTCTCTAATACAGCTTTCATCTCCCTAATCATTTGTTTGATTCCTTTCTCCATTTTCTCCAACTTCTTCGTCATTGCCTCTATTCTTTGCTCCATGTCCGGCGCCTCTGTCTCTGTCGATCTGTATCTGCTGTTCGGCGTATTTTTCAAGGCTGTCTTATCATTCTACTGTATTCGGCTCTTACTCGGTGTCACCTACGGAAAACCGGCACCAACTCTCCGCACGACCAATAACTTGAACGTTTAAGGTCTTCGGTGAATTTGCGTTGTAGTTCGAACTTCGCGAAGAGAAAGGAACGGCGTGACATACGATACCTCTGTCGAAGTAGCTGATAAAGGCCCGTTTCAAGCGTTCCGTCGGGAATTAAATAACTGTTGGCTCGTATCGACGGATATAGCGAAGGCGACCGATAAGTGGTTCAATATTTTCGGGACAGTTTAAGGCGCAGTCGGTAAGAACGTTCCTTAACACAAGGTCCACCTTGTCGATTTTATTCCCGACGTCGACCAAGAGTCTCTTGTCCTATCGCATCGTTTGCGAATGTGAAGAAAGACGGACCGGTAAAGGTTAATTGCGTAGAACCAGTGCCAGAATTGGCGAAATAACGGTCGAAGGACACGGTTAACGTGAGGAACGAGCGAATGTTGTTATACAGGCTGGGTCAGAGCGCGTAGAAATTCGCCAGATTTCAAATAGAAAGGAAACGTCGTGTAAACACATGCCTGATACGACCTTATTTTCCCCTTTACGACCTATTCTGCGATGCTGAACGTTACCTTGGATCAACGACTTTTTCGCAAATGGACGAGGTCGTGTCGTGGATCCGCTCGATCGTCGGCTATGGTGTCGTTTAAAATCTCCTGTTCAGAGAACGGTAGCCGACAGAGTCGAAACTGCTCGTCGACGTGACGAACAAAAATGCCGATAAATCCGTGTAAGTTATTCGAACAGCACCGACGACCCGCGACGTGGCTCATTCACGCTTCTATCGAAGCTGGACCTGGTCATTTCGAGTAATTTTCCTGAAGACGAGCAGCTGTTATAACGCAAAACAAACTGTTACAAGGTGTAAACAAGGCTGTGTTGAACAAGGTCGTATCAGTTATGTTTGTATTCTTCTTATATTGTATTATGTTTGTACTCTTCTTATATTAATAAAGATTTTTTTTTTTTTTTTTATTTTTTTTTATTTGTTTATTAAAATTACAATCGATTCTCACGTTGAGAATTTTCAGTAACCTTTTCTGGCGTGGCGCAGCGACATGGCTAACTATTTACAATAAGTTAAGACTTATTATAGATACGTGTAATTTATAAGCGAGTAATATGAATAATTAAATAAATGTTAATAAAGATGAAAGATTATCTGCGCTGAATCAGGTCCTGCTGCATACGAGGCTGAAATTTTTTTACTACAGCCAGAAAAATTTACTGATAATTCTTATCGAATTGATTGTAAAATTGTAAAATTCCAAATAAAAAAAAAAAAAAAGAAAAAAGAAATATCTGAACCGAGGCAATGTGCTCTTCGACATTGCACCTTCCTATGAAAATGACTAGTTGACGAATATCAAAAGAGGTAGGTTTCGTTTTACGTCGCATTTTCACTGACCTTTCTACGCGCCGCTAACGAAATTTCGGACGAAACTGTGTTTTCCCGACGACGCAGCGAGACAATGTTCGTAAACTATCATCCAAGTAGCTTAGAGAGCGAGTTTATCAAGATCTATTAAGCGAATTCACCGTAAAGTAAATAACGTGTCCGAATATTTTTATAACGCGAAATTTGTACATTATTTCACTTACGCGTTATCACTTAAAAATATACATGTGTCGAATAAATAAAATCTACGTTCCTTCAATTACGCTGTTCACTTTAATACAGGACGCCACAATTATCTCGTTAACCTCATCATAGGCAAATATGGCAGCATATATATCATAGTTTTTTTTTTTTTTTTTTTTTTTATTTGTTTATTAAAATTACAATCGATTCTCACATTGAGAATTTTCAGTAACTTTTTCTGGCGTGGCGCAGCGACATGGCTGATTATTTATAATAAGTTAAGAATTATTATTATAGATATATCGTATATCATAGCGTCCGAATATTAACGCGGGTCGCAGGATATTCAGTAAAAGTAACATATTTCGCAAAGATCGCAGAAGCATTGAAATGATCAATTGGCCATCCTGGCAATGAGCTTCGACATTCGGTATATCGTCGTTAATACTAATTATATGCGTAAGACGACCATTCGCATTACGCATATGCTAATTTTGTCCAGATGTTTGTCTGTAACAAATATGTTTTCTCTGTACATACGTTTGGGCTCACACGTCTTTTATACGCACTCGTAGCGTCTCGTTCGAGCGCTAATGAGATTTCAAAACGTTTTATATAATACGTACACACGGACAAAAGAATGTTTTCTTCGGTAAATGGCGAAACTTTATATTATACTTTTCGGTGTAAGTGCCGGTAGAAATTTTAGATCAGATAATAATTTGTTAGTTAC
>JACXIV010000034.1:138456-308726 GCA_014737475.1 Bombus confusus | reverse complement strand
TTTTTTTTTTTTTTTTTTTTTTTTTTTTTGTTTATTAAAATTACAATCAATTCTCACACTGAGAATTTTCAGTAAGTTTTTCTGGCGTGGCGCAGCGACATGGCTGATTATTCACAATAAGTTAAGACTTATTATAGATACGTGCAATTTATAAGCGAGTAATACGAATAATTAAATATTTCTTAGTGTAAATATCTAATTAAATCTGGAGCTTAGGTCTAACGGGCAGGTACACGCACATTGAAGAACTATAATTTCACCATTGATGCTTCCTCGGAACTGAGCTCGGCGGAACTGCCTTATCGATTAGCCGCGCAATCCACATCGTAGAGCGGGAAGTCAGGCATAAATCGAGTTAATATCGGCAGTAAAATTCCTAGCTACTTGTGCCGTGTAACGAAACGAAACCCGATCCGACGTGACTCGATATCCAGCCAACGTTATTATATCCTCAAGCACCGATGAATCACGCGAAAAACCCGTAAACATCAAATTTTCTACTCCTTCCTCCTTGCTTTATTATGGAAATTGTTAAATGACAGGAAATTCACATTCGATTTATACGATATACGTATCTTGTAAAATGATAGAAATAGCGCACGTAATTATATAAAATCATTTCGCACTGCGTCAAAAGGAACCTTATGGTTAGACGCGGTCTTCGAACGCAACAACAATCTTTTGGGTTCCTTTGTCTGCAAAAATATGATATTCCGCAGTTTCGTTTGAAGTATATTGATGTAAATATGCTATATGATTATTCTAGTTCGGCACAAGTGGCAATGGATAGAAGATCTTTTAGAATTTATTCGGATTGATTCTCTGAACGTTTGAAACATGGATGGCAATAATCAGATTGCGGATGTTTATGCAAGTGGAAGCTAAGCAGATTTACCTCACTCGCCAGATATTATAACGGATATTGCGTCTCAGATTACGTATTCTATACTTTCCCAGGTTTGGTACGTTGTGCGCGTTTTTGTAACCTTGCGTTTTCCGTAAATACACAAACAGTGCCAGTCTGGCGAGAAAGCAATTAATGACATTAAAGAACTATTTGTGGACAATTCGTGGGACAGATCAAGGCAACATGGAAATAAAAATATTTCCATGTGGGTACGATAAGAAACGGAAAAAAGGGTTTTGCACAAAATTGACAAATACTTTGGTCATTCGATACTGAAGAAAGGAATAAAACAATCGTCTTGTGCCATTAAAAGTGCACCCAAATCTATATACGTTTACATCGACGTAACGTCCTAATCATTGAATCGCTAAAATTACATATTCCATACTTTTCCAGGTTTGCTATGTTGTGCGCGTTTTTGTAACCTTGCATTTTCCATAAATTTTCAAGAAATATTTGTGGACAATTCATGGGACAGATCAAGGCAACATGGAAAAAAAAATATTTCCATGTGGGTACGATAAGAAACGGAAAAAAGGGTTTTGCACAAAATTGACAAATACTTTGGTCATTCGATACTGAGAAAAGAAATAAAACAATCGTCTTGTGCCATTAAAAATGCACCCAAATTTATACACGTTTATAATTTCAATGAATGCACTTCTTATAACTTCCGAATTACTTGTATCGTATTATCAATAATTGTTTCAGGTTGTTAATTGTTTTATATCTTGTGTTTTCCGTATACGATATTTCTTGTTCTTCCGTAAGACGAGATATTAAGCAATGACATTCTCGATGGACGGCTATAGAACGAAAATTTCAACTGACCACGAAATCCTGTCCACGAAGAAAGATCCTATAGAGTTTATAGGATTCTATAGAAGATAGTGCAAAGTGTAGCTGTTACACTACTTACTACTAATAAAATGCTAACATCGTTGTGAAGTAAACGGTAATATCCACCAGGGCATAGATTTCCCATTTTAATGACCTTGAAATATGATACCGAGACCAATGTTCTGAACGCTCGTTTCAGCCGAGGTGTTTGATGATTCGAATAGTTCGCGCGTTGAAACGATTTTGTTTATTTGAAGGTTCAAGCGACTCGGCTACCTAGCGACCCAAACAATTCCAGAACGCACACATTTCGCACATTTCGATGGTTTCGTCTTTAGACGAAAACGCTCGTCGAGCAAAGTACTATCGGTGCTAGCCATCTCGGCCCAGTGCGGACAACTTTGCGAGGCTGGTAAATATCGTAGCCGAGGATTTGCCAGACAAACTTTATCGTTCTCGATCCTCGGGCCCCCTAGCGGACGTAGACCGCGACAGCTTGAACGGAGTAGTCCTAAGAACCACGCAATTAATGCTGCGTAATTTTAGAAAACAAAGTAGCAGCGCCCATCCAAGTGAAACATAGAATTTTTAAGACTCGAGAGAGTGCGGCAGAGCTGAAACAGCCCCTGAAACAGGAATGTTTATTGGTTTCCACTGAACGCAAGAAATGCTATTAGCATGCTCGTTAGATATCGTTCATATTCTTCGTGGCTGAAAGGAATATACGATCCCGAAATGATTAAATTCGCCGGCCGAGTGGTGCTCAACCGATCCGCTCCATTGCATCTCACTAATGACCTTCCGGAAACGAGCGGAAATAAACGTTTGTTGTTCGTGTTACTGTAAATGCGGTTCGAGCAATGGGACTAAACGGTGGTTTGCGTGTGTGCGTTTCGAAATTTATTTCACAGCAAACGCCAGCGTGTAAAATAACGTTTGTACATTTTTAAGTGCAAAAGTTGAACTGTTGTGTCATTATATGCTTAGTATCATCGAATTGCTGAATTATTGATTGAACCTGAACTAGAAATATGAATTATTATTGTGCAAATTGATGTTCTTATAAATACATGCAATTAAACGATGGTAGGAAATATTTACTAACGTTACAACGAATCCCATAATTTGAACATATCACTCAATATGTGCGTTTTTCATGTGCATGCAAAAATATTTGTTTCCACAATTTCGACTTATCTTTGCAGGCAGATTACGCCCTGATCGATTGATCGCGTTATTGGGTATATAGGGGACACCCTGTATATATATATTGGTTGGGGTTAGGTATATATATATATATATATATATATATATATATATATATATATATATATATACAGGTATAATATCCTTCTTACTTCTATGCAAATATTATTAACATAACTTTGTAAAACTTTTATTTTTCGAAGTTTATAACGCTTCTTCAAAACTACGAAGCAATTTCCATGATCGTGTCCGATAAGAAAATTAAGGTAGCTCGTGACACAGCATTAGGGAAAATATCGGTCTATGATTTTCAACTGGGGCTGATCTACGATAGGAATTTCATTAATTTTCCCCGTATAATGTACAAGATATTGCAATATCGGGGAGAATTACACTAAGTGGTAACTATGGTGAGGCACAGCTGGTCACTGCAAACTTATTGAGCGTGCTACGCTTTTTGGAATTAAAGCAGTGTGACGTCAATGATGGCGGTGCACTCAACGAATTTGCATAGAGAAAGAATCTCCATTACTTGCTAAACGTATTAGCACGGCGCGCTCTTTTTCCGAAAATTCCGTGTAACTTTACCCCTTCACTGTGAAAAGATACCTAAAGAAAAATTTTTGGAAAATATATATCTTTCAAATTCGGATATGTTCGGAAAGAAGGAGTCGACATTCAGATCGAATGAAGTTTTATGTGACTAATTTAATTAAAAAAAGTTTATCGAGTGTTTCTGGGTACAAAGTTCACTTTTTTTTTTTTTTTTTTTTTTTTTTTTTTTTTTTTTTTTTTTTTTTTTTTTTTTTTTTTTTTTTTTTTTTTTTTTTTACAAGAAAATTGTTCCTAGCATAAAACTTTTCTCCCACATTTAAAAACTTAATGTGTACTTGAGTAATAAAGATGGCGTGACTGTAATTGTAAAGTAAATCACTCGTTTATAAAGTAGCAACAGTTTACAGTGACTTGAGTTGACTGTAAATTGATTAATAATTGGAAATTGAGATTTGTTGATATTTTTCATGATATAAATAAAAACTGTGGAGTTTCTAGTATTTGGGGGCTATAAGCCATTAATAATATACATTATATTATACATACATAGAATCTTTTATATTATACACTTCTTTTATTACTTTATTGTATGCCATAAATGAAACCTTCAATTGCCACATAACAGCAGTACTACATTATTTTTTTTATCTAAATACCAAAAATGGTCTTAGTAAATTTTCTTGTCCAGAGAATTTCCTTTTATTTTCTTCTATCACCTGATATAACAAGCTATTAATCAATAAACCAATATTTATATTTCACAGAAATATATTTAGTCGTAGGATGTATAAAGTATAAAACTATACTTAGTTATAAAAGCATATCTGGCTGTGGAAATAATATACAATTACATCTGCTTATCTTCAAAACTCAATGCTTTTTCTTTGAAATTATTTTTAGGGCTACTTATATTTATGTAGCTATAACACGCGTAAAGTATGAAAATCTATATTTAATTCTCATATTTAATTCTATGTCGAATCTGAAAGATACATCTAGTTGCTTTCTTCGTCTTCGGAGCAGTTTTCGCTTTTAATTAATGCCAGCAGGCGAACCAGAGAAACGAGCCATTTCAACGTACAAGCCGCCGTTCGCTCGAACGCTCTCGTTAGAAATTTTCCGACACTTTTGAAAACAAGTTACGTAACAAGCTGAGCATTTACTCGTTTTCGACGCATTAAATATGTACGCCATTGTGTCACGTGTTCGCAACACACCACGTATATCGTACAGTGGCGTCCGGTTCGAGTTAACGAGAAGTTACAAATCACTATGCACGATCGAAGCTACTTCATGGTTATTTGCGGCAATTGTTACCTCCCCGTGGTTACATAATTAGGATTAAAACTTCAGCTTTGGATATCTCGACGCACTTTTCCGAATAACGTAAAGTGCAAACGCAAATTCATTTAGTCAGCGCTTTAATACAGTTGTATTGCCTTTCCTTTCGTAAAGCTAACATTTGCAGGAATATTTGTACTAGACAGATAGCAACGTTTTAACGTAGCAATAGTTCTATACAATTTTTATGCACGCTCTTATGCACGGAATATACTAATATACTATACAGTATATATAATATACTAATATACAGAATACACTATAGAATATACTAATGTAGTTAGTAAGTATTGAGTGTTATATTTATTTATACGTATATTTAGGTGTTCGCGTTACAGGGTAGGAATTTTGAAATAATAATAAAATCAAATAATAATTTTGCCATTCAATTGGTATCTTTTCTTTCCCTCAAACATTTTAGAAGTGCCGATTGTCGTGATATCAGAGGTATCCTTGATTTTCCACGAAATCTCGTTTCAACGTCTGTTTTCACACGCTGCAACACCACTGCTCTTTTCAGCTATCAAATGACATAGAAATCAGAGAAATGAATATTTATGTGATATACGAAATAAATATAAAACGAATTTACCGCGTTTGCTTTCCGTAATATTCATACGAACATAAAGTAAAATGTGCGCACTTCCATATACAAAAAGCTCGAGTTTCATTACTTTTATGTTATTTAATTACGAATGCTACGGATATTACTGCGAATATATATAATAGTTCATAATCATTCTAGAACTAATACACGTTTATTCAAATTTTCCAACTTCGAAATATATTCTACGTGATATCGTTACTTACGACGTAAGTAGTTATGATATAATGAATTATTTACAGGTATTTTAAAACTGGCACGGGTTTTCGTCCGTAGGTTAAGTGCACATTTATACCGCCTAACTGGTTCATTAAAAGCCTTCCTTAATCAAGCATCGATTCGATTAACGTATCGGTAAACAAGTTGAATAATACGCAAGCAATATCTCGCGTAAAGTCTCTATGGTCTACATTCCTCTCAGCGACAGTTCTAACGCGATCTTCGCGCTTCGTTCCAACGATTGGCGTGAACGATTTCTCTTTGAGGTTAGGAGTTAACAAACTGGCTGTTTAATGTTCAAACAACGGCGACATTTCTAGATAACGAGCATCGGCAGAATACTCTTCGGTTCTCTTTTAATTTTTTTTTCTTTTTTTCTTTTTATTTGTTTATTAAAATTACAATCAATTCTCACATTGAGAATTTTCAGTAACTCTTTCTGGCGTGGCGCAGCGACATGGCTAATTATTTATAATAAGTTAAGACTTATTATAGATGTGTGTAATTTATAAGCGAGTAATATGAATAATTAAATATAAATATCTCTTTTAATGGCTCGAATTTTTTTTTTTCGCACTTTCTCTTACCGTGGAGTCTCGTAACGAACAATTCGTGCGGTTTCAAGAGAAAGCGGAAATAATGCACGAGCAGAATGCGGATTTATGAAGAAAGAACAAGTTTTGCGCATTCGTTATCAAGCAGAGTCGATAGGATTTTATTTACGCGTTTGGCTTTCTCGATTCGGTTTAAACAGCATCCAAACAGCATCGTTGCGATGTTAACGAGCGATCGACGCGATTATTCTTGATTAGAGTTGCTCTGTGTGCCGCTTAAACAGCGCCGATAGACGGTTCCACTTGTCGAAGGCTGTCTGTCTCTACAGGGTGTCCCACGCGTCATGGTACAATCGATAAGCAGCTGCTTCTGCGTGAAAAAACATGTTCGAAAACGCAGAATAAAAGTTTTCGCGTGACAATTCATTTTTTGGGAAATCGAACTGAATATTTCTCGTGTATACGTAAAGTTGATTAATTACCAACAAGTCATGTTTTATTTATTATTATCGCGAAATTTAGCAATGCCGAAATTAGTGTCGCCAAACGATCGGCGGCAGATCATTTTACTAAATAGTAGCGAAAGTACGTCAGAAACGTGGATTACAATTTTCCCATCTGAGGTTTCATTTTTAAGAAAATATCGTTGAAAATTTTGTCGTGCATTTTCGACTCGTTTCTTCGTACGAGATTGCCAACTGTACAGAAATTGGTGGAACACGCGGTATGTTTCGTAGAAACGCGGATTACAATTTTCCCATCCGAGGTTTCATTTTTAAGAAAATATTGTTGGAATATGTTGAGAATTGGCCTACTACGCGCGTATGACAATTTTCGAATTTTCCACAGAGACAGAGCACGTGTAAACCAAGTCATATTTTATTTGTTGTTATCGCGAAATTTGGTAATGCCGAAATTATCATTTTACGCGCGAAAGTACGTCAGAAACGCGGATTACAATTTTCCCATCTGAGGTTTCATTTTTAAGAAAATATCGTTGAAAATTTTGTCGTGCATTTTCGACTCGTTTCTTCGTACGAGATTGCCAACTGTACAGAAGTTGGTGGAACACGCGGTGTGCTTCGTAGAAACGCGGAATGGAGTAGGCTGCCTCGTTAGAAACGTTTTGGTAACTGTTTGGTTAAATCGACTGTCGCGTCGACACGGATTGGCTAACGAAACCAACGCAAGGTTTTTCCAAATTGAATTTTGGGCGCAGAGGATTTTGCCAGCCGACGTTCGCGCTGTTTTATTTCACCGTGTCGCAACTTTGGTATTGCAATGGTACACAGTTTATGGCTCAACTGCGCATGCTACATTTATGAAGTTTTCAGACTGATTTTAAAACTATGCGTCGGATATTCGTGGGAAAAATCGCTCGCGTCCACGCAGGGACGTAACTGACGACGAGATGAATAGTTTATTCGTAAATTAACGCTTAAGCATCTAATTAATAATATTCTAATTAATAATAAATAAATAATATTCTAATTAATTTCTAATTAATAATATTATTTGGCAAATTACAATGCAGATCGCCTCGCTTGAAGAGTTTGACGAGCAAAGTACGTAGAACGCTTATTCTATGTTTTATGTTCCGTTTGCACCGGATTCAACCGAATCAAACATCCGTTGAACGCTCAAAACCCGCGACATTGTAACACGACAGCCGAATTACGGAAAATTCTGAACAGAATTGATCGTAATTTTAAAATGAATAAATTCAAAGAAAAAAAAAAAAAAAAAAACGTTCCATTCTATCGCGCGCACGTCGACATTCGATCCAGCCAAAACAAATAGAAGAACACAGATACGTTTCACGGATACTTTTACTAATTCTCGCCGCCTTCGAAGAAAAATAATGAAACCTAAAATGGCGTTCAAATTAATCGTTAACTGGAAATTGATCGTTAATATTAACCAGGCATCGCTGTAAGAAAATATCCTACAAGTAAACTGCAAATGTTATACAAATGATATTAGGTGAATACAGCTGAAGAAACGGAATCTAAGTAAGAACTTGTTGCAACTATTAAATATAGTTACTGAAAATTCTCAATGTGAGAATTGATTGTAATTTTAATAAACAAATAAAAAAAAAAAAAAACTATTAAATATTACTACAGACACTGCACTTTGGATATTTTATATATATATATGTAGTAATATATCATAGCCTATTATATTCTATACATTTTTGTATATTCAAATATCGCATATATGCATGATAATGCGAAATTTGCGTATAATAAATTAAATACTGCCGTTAGTGTTTGAAATTCATGCTCTGAAATTCTCTTCTGGCCTCGTGAATCAAAGGAATATTCTATCGTTGCAATCTAATTTTACAATGTAACGCACAGCGACATGACACACAGAAAAGTATTATGCAGGTTTTTCTTCTTACAAACGCATGAATATATGAAGAAGCTATAACTCGCAACATTCCTACGTCATTCTCTCAAGAGGAAGAGGAGTGCTATGGTTTTAATATTTATTTAACCTGTCTTCAGTTTATCCGCAGCATGAGTCGTATAATGCATCATCATTCACAATTTGAGATAATTGTAAACACTTCTGTTATTTACTATTGTCAGGTTGTAATTTAAAACTAAAAACAGCTTAATATGATTAAAATTAACAGATTGGCGGAGATAATTATTTAATTCGCCCAATTGATTGAAGAAGAGAAACGCGAGAAATCTGTAAAGAAAATTTATCATAGAGACCTTATTCTACTTTTCCCAATAGTTTCAATATAAACGATTCTTTGTAAGACATTTATGAACAATTACGAATATAATTACATTTCCTTGTGACTGCCTTTTACACGATGTCAACGAAGTAATGGAAAATCAATTTTTACTTATTTTAATTTACAAGGCGATTGATTTCCAATGTACTAAATTATTTGATATTAAGATTTCAGAATATTTGTAAAACGTTTCACTGTCATACTTTCTCTGGTCGTCTTTCGTACATAGCGCAGAGAATAATGTAAATTAAATTTTTCATTGTTTTCACTTGGAAAATTAACTTCATAATTTTCTCCTTTATATTATGGTAATTAAGCTCTAGATTTAATTAGATATTTACACTAAGAAATATTTAATTATTCATATTACTCGCTTATAAATTGCACGTATCTATAATAAGTCTTAACTTATTGTGAATAATCAGCCATGTCGCTGCGCCACGCCAGAAAAACTTACTGAAAATTCTCAACGTGAGAATTGATTGTAATTTCAATAAACAAATAAAAAAAAAAAAAAAAAAATATTATGGTAATGCCACAATACGTAGCGGTCGATGAATTATTTAATGCTTCTAATCTTATATTTATTTCAAATTATCATACAATAATCTTATAATATTTAGCTTCCTATTTAGCTCGCTGCATTTCACAAGTCCTTAATTACAAAACGCCGTTATCTAAGAAGAACCATTCATAAATCCTACTATTCTCAATGTGAGAATTGATTGCAATTTTAATAAACAAATAAAAAAGAAAAAAAAAAAAAATAAATCCTACAATGATGTGCAATTTATCTCAACGTAACCTTGCAATAACATGCCCAGATCCAATCGACAAATCTGAAATTAATATACGTCTGACAAGACATCTCTGCTGTGAATTTATTGTCACAGAATGTGTATTCACGTGGTTCGAGTAGAAACCTGGAAAGTATGCCAGGCACCGCAATATGCGATGTGAATAAATTAGAAGTATCAGTGCAAGGGAATGGAAACTCGGTGCTATTTTATTAGCATGCAGAAGTATGTTTTTATTTATGGGTTGCTACGTTAGAGGAATGTCACGGAGCGAGGAGAAACAAAATGCGCGACGTGAAGCAAGCAGTCTTGAAAACAAACGACGCTGTTGCGGTTCATAAACACTGATGTATTCCAATGAAACGGAGGCGCACTAGTTTCGTCGACTAGTAAACACAATGGTCACGTCCGTAACGCTTCTTATTTGTCTTAAAAATTACTTTATTAAACATTTGATTTGCGTGCGCGTCGGCGTGCTGCATAAATGACACTGAAACATCACCTCGCTCGTCTTCGTTGAACGTTTCAATAATGCACATCTCCTTTGGTCTGAATTGAAATCTGCTTCGAATTGCATTTGCCTTCGAGTCAAATGACAGCGCGCGGCTTGCACTGATGACAGATTTATTAATTAATTCGAGTGGCAAGGTGTCCGATTTTTTTGGAAGGCTTGATACGAGTTGCAGAAGACGACACATGGTATTTACATTTATTTTATTTAACGTTTGGTTTTATTCTACGTAATTAATTACTAATTCTATAGTAATTAAACGCTCAAATACTCGTGGAAGGGACGAAACGCGAGGAACTTGTGATTTATGTAAGAATCAAGACGCTATTTAAGAATCTAATGAGATGTATTTAACTCAATGGCAGAACCTGAGGTAAAAATCTTACTTCAATTTCGTATTTACGTACTTCGTGCCTGAGTATTCTGCTGAAGAACTCCGTAATTTAGTAGCTTTCAGATTGATGGTTGTACGACGCGAATGATTCGTATTCGTATCGCGTATAACGTCTTTCGTCAAACTACTTATATCATTTGTTCGATTGCTTGATTCGGACCAATTGTTCCGTCAATTGTCCATTAATCTGGTCGTCGGTGGTATTCTGTGTACACCATTTTCAGACACGATAACGACCAGGCAATTTTCATTTATTTGCGTGTATTTACAATCGATTCTCTAAAGAATTTTCAGGAAATTCAGCTATCCTGTTACAAAAGAGTTTATCGGACGTGACTACGAAATAGCGCGTTAATTTTAGATTTTCACGATTTGAAGGATTTCATTTTTCTAAAATCTCTTTCGCTCGTGTTAAAGAAGCTTTATTTAGATTCGGTTGCTACGAGCAAAGCTGAGAGTAAGGACTAAGACGTTTGATCTTATCAGATTGTTTCTATCAGGAACCTTTACTTTTTAGCCTTTACTCTTCTTACTATGTTTTCTTACTATGTTTCCGACGGAACACCTATGTCGTGTATTACTCGAAAGTTTTTCTACTTTTACAAATTTGGAGAGAGAACAAACGCCGTTTTTCCAAGTTGCAAATCTTTAACGAGACTACGTGTTTTTAACGTTATCTTGCGATAGTCGAGATTAAGACTAATTTAGCGAGTCGATGGAATTACAACGCTGTTTTCTACATTTTCGTGCGGGAATCTCAGGCAAAACCGACCATTCGATTAATCAATAACGACGAGTTTCTTACTGTCTCTCGAGCTAGTTTTTGAACAGAATCCACGTTGTGCTACTCTTATAAAATCAGTCTAAATCAAGAACTAACAAAGGAAAGTAAAAAGCTTATTAATGTCGTAATTTGAAAATAATAAGAAACAGCAACTCTACAGTATTGAACAATTATTTTGCACACTAAATAACTAAACTAAACTGTCAACATATTGATGCGTGTGCTTCGATTTCAATTCAAGCAGAACTCGAATTAATGATATAACCGGATGATAGCAATAAATTCGGTACGCGTAAGCGCAATAGCGAAGAAAGTTCAAGCAATTATTGTAGAATGTACAGGGTGAGACACCTAAATAGGCCGCTTGAATATCTTGGCCGTTGTTGCACGACGTGGAAGCACATACAATTTGGTGTAAATAATTTTTTGACCGCGTAGAGATTATATAAAGGTCAATTTTTTTTCTTTTTAATGATATGATGTTTCTTTACGTACCACCAGGTAGAACCTTCTATGATACACAGAAAGAACCGTGGCTCAAGGTAACTGAAGGTCAATTGGAAACTCATTAACTTTATGAAAGCGATCGGACACTTTAGCGTGTGTAATGACAATTTGTTAAAGTGCCTGTACGCTGTTATTCTAAGAGTCAAAAGAGGCGACCTTGAGCATCGATGGCGTATCGAATTTCATTCTGATTAATCACGGAACAAGCTCGTGCTACACATTTTTTTTTTTTATCCTTTTGTCCCTCTTCTGATCGACGTCGTTCGATTTCATACTCGCTGCTATAATTTCTCCTATAAATAAAAATCAGCGATTAATCCGAACGAAATTCTATACGCCATGAGATAGAGACCTCTGCCAACGCCGTAGCGCGTGATGCTCAAGGTCACCGCCTCGAACATTTTACGAAGCAGTGCAACGGCGGATTAATAAATCATCGCCGCGAAAGCGAAGTATTCGATCGCTCGCTTCGAGTAAATTGTTTTCTCTTGCGGTTGACCTTCTGTGATCTTCAATGACCTTGAACCATAGGTACGTGTGCGGAAATACTGCATTAGACAGTAAATACACGGTACGTACAAAAGCGTGTCGCTTCGTATTGACGTTATCTCAATCCAATTATGCACCGCTTCACACGCAAATTTCGTCCGACATATTTTTCTCCATCAGCAACAATAACTTTCTCGAGATATTCAGGCCTGTTTCGTCAGCCTGTGCGTCGGCCTGTGTACTTTCAATTTACAAATTGCAACTCGCTTAAATGAAATCGCGTTCGGTATCGTTTTGATTGAAAGAACTTGAGAAATTTAAATTTTAAATTTAAATTTAAATTTAATTTGAAATTTTTAAATTTACTTTACTTTACTTTGTTTTCATTTAATTATTCAGTAAGAACTATGAGATTTTGTTTGATCGTTCGCGGTACCGTGACACGTAGGAACGGTTGCGCCTTATGGATGGAATCGATCGGTCTGTCGAAACAGTTACAGAACGTGATTAACTCTGCGTCAGTTAGGACTCGCGATACGACTGATAACGAGCAAGCGGCATGAATAACATTCTCTCGCTCGACATATGATTTTTGAGAAAATTGACTTTGTCAAACTGTAGTGTACGCTTTGAATAGCAAACATCCGATCGGAGGAATAAAAGTAGATATGCATCAACGTGTGAAACACAAATGTATGTGCGTGTAAAGCGATCGTAGAGTCTGCGGGTCTGTTCTGACGTTATGCGAATATCTTGCGTGTATTATTTTTCTAGATCGTATTTTTTTAAATGCTTCTCGTTTAACTTTGAACATTGTCAGTCGTAACGTTGGCACTGCCTATTAATATCTGCCGATAAAGTCCGGAGATAATGAAATAATATGTAAATTATTATAAATAATAATATAAAATAATAAATACGTAAATATTAAATAATACGTAGTAATACGTAAACGTTCGTTTGAATGTTTTGGAAAGGAAATCTGCAAAAGAAAATTTCGTTCTTCTCTTCCGATTTATTTCCATACGTACGGTCCCTAACGAATCGCCCAGATGTACCGTGCATTCTGATATTCGCCATGTAACTTGATGCGTTGCTGATATTTTTGATTCCAGCGTTGTACAGGGTGTTCCGCAACACGTGGCCATAGCTTCACTGATGCATTCAATGCGCTAAAAACGACGTTCAAAATGTTCGTCCTGTCTGACCTTGTTCCTGAGATACGGCCAAGTTTCCATGCTTAGTTGTCGAACGAGAGATTCGCAAAGCATTTAGTTTGTCGCACAGAAATTTATTTCCTTCGACTACCACGAACAATGCCCGTAAACGTGGGCAAACGAAAACGAGTTCAAATATTGATAAATATTGTTTTAGCGTGTTGAATCTGGAATATCCTGTATAGTGTCACGTTTATTCGACGGGAGAAAGGAAGTTCTTGCGATAATTTACATTGCAGATTTTTATGCACTTATGAGAGATGTGAAGATGCAGTAACGTATAAAATCGTATCGAAAGTACGGTAGTCGTTAAAGTGACGTAAGATTTCTGTAAAATTGCTGGTCGCGAATGTGGTGTTGCGACAGATACCGGCAGTCCTCGACGAATGACACGCAAGCCACTATATAAATTTCCACAAAAAGTACAGCGTAATTATACGTAATTATAAAAGAAAATGTAAAGTGTTACGTAAGCTGGCTGCTAATCGAATATGCGAAGCTGACTTTTATAAAAGATATTGGCTCGAAATTTGGAAGTTCGTTGAATACTATTTTTGTAGTTATTTATTCGATAAAAAATTGTCTGGACTAGTCACTTTTAGCATAACATGTGTCATCGACAGTGTGTGGGTATTTCATGCAATATACGATACGTTCGATCGGTCGATTACTTTACACTTGTATCCATATTTTTGTTAGTGGCGCTGAAAATGTTTTAATTTCAATTTTGACAACACTCGTTTGGAAGGCTGAATTAAAAATCCCTAATAATTCTACAGTTGTACCGCCCATTAACGTACAATATACATATGTAACCACCAATATAATCGCAGATGTTGTTACTAATACGTACGTAGGTATTTTATTGGACTGAACCGGCGATTGTTATTTAAGTTTCATCTCGTCACCTATTAAGTTCGTAGTTCACAAGCACGGCAGTTACGATCTATCAAGCTCGATTTGCGATTCTTGTCTGGTTATTGTGTAACGACGAGATGTGGATTAATTTAAAGTCACTGTTACAAGTTCGAAACGTCTGAAACTTTCAGGTGGTTGGGAAGTTACGCGAGGTGGGGGATCCTCCATGTTTGACTACAGGATGGTGTTCAGCGTTGAAACAACTTCACAGGAATAGCTATAGTTTCAAATTTCTATGCATCTTTCTTAGTACTAGCCATGTCGCTGCGCCACGCCAGAAAAAGTTACTGAAAATTCTCAATGTGAGAATTGATTGTAATTTTAATAAACAAATAAAAAAAAAAAAAAATCTTTCTTAGTACTTTGCCCGGTATTTTCGACACGACAGTGGACTAGCAATTTCCATTTCTTACGTTTTTCCTCAGTCTTGCAAGTACGTTGTTAAATGTGATGTCTTCAGGATGGATATCGCGTTATCGATACAAAATTATTGTTGGTAATTATTGAACGTAAGTTATTTTCACGATGAAGATCGTTTGCTTTAAACATATAACATTTAAATGAATATTATTCCTTTATAGTTGTACATTCGCTGCACTGAAGTATATTGATTATGTAATTTTGATGTAATCAATCATTTGATGAATGATTGTCTGATGTAATCTTCACTATAAAGAATTTGTGACGAACCAGGTAGGAAACTCTGAGAAGTCAACTGAATCTAAATGGTGAAATTAAATTTAATATTCGTGTAATCAACCGGAAATTGAATAACAGGAACATCATCAAACCAATTTAGAGCGAATATTACGTGATTGATAGAACACGCGTTGAATAATAAAATAAATGAAACCAGAGGAAATTTATCTATTTGCACATGTATTAATACGTTGATATATTAATTATTATACACAGATTAAATGTTTCAACATGTCCTCTCAATTTGTGCATTTTTTATCTCCTTGTAGTCTGATTTTTTTCAGATACGGATAGATTCACGATATTTGGACTAGATATTACGAATATGTTATTAATTGTGTCAGTAATAATTGGAGTATCGTTTCAAACTTTCTGCCTCGTTGAATTATTTATAGAAAATATAATTATATTCGTTAAATAGTATAAATATTTCATATAATTAGTAATAAATACGTTACGTGATAAAATGAACAGAATGTGACAAAATTTATTTGTTTGCTTTTAGTTTTGATATATGACAGTGCTCAAAAATCCATAAATAAAGATCTTCATTAACATACGATGTGCAGCGCCTGGTTAAAAGCAAAGTAAAATACCTGTTTTACTCTTGACTCGCATTTGAAGACTTCTCGCTTTCTTCAAACTATTTGAAAATCAGTAAGCGGCATTAATTTACAATTCTGTACGTCTCAGAAGGATACTTCGAGTAGAATGTCAAATATTGCCTTCACCTGGGAGGCATACTAGGCAAGAGGTTAAAAAAATGTCTTACAGTTATACATTTGTATTCCGATATTTCCTTAGTCTTGCTTTAGAATGTTCCATCAGGATTTTGTCAGAACGCGGTTTTTACATTTTTCATGAACAGAATATACATTTATAAAAGCAGATATATATATACGTATATTCTCTTTTGACGTTAAATTTATTTTCTTAGAACTCTAATGGAAATTGCCGACTATCAAGAAGAAATATTAGAGATTAATTGGCAATATAACAAGATATAATGTTCCTTTCTCTCGGAATAGAGATATTATAATATTTACTTCCATGGCCATGTGTATAACTGTACTGTTTGCAATATACGCGGTTCTATTTTGGGATTCATTATACAGATGGCTTTTGATAAGAATTGTTGATTACTAAATGAACAGGAAATATCAATTCGTCATATATGAAGTGGGCAATTTCACAATTGCAAAATCATTCGCAAGTCATTTGGAGATTAAAGTACTGTTAAGCAGTATTTACCACATGTCAGTTTGGAGCTTCAAGCAGTACAAAGCAGCATAATCCGTGTTTTGCTAACTATATGACTTTGACTTACATGAATTCAGGTGTATGTTTGATAAGATCTTAAACTTTGGTTCAATATAGCAAAAGGCTTCATACATTTGTAACGTTGGTACAGAATTTTGAAAAGCGACCATCTGTCATAGATCAGAAGCGATAAACAGCGATGAACCGAAGATTTCAATCATTGCAATTATAAACAATGAAAATTTTGATTAATATTATTTTCAAGAGAGTTATAAACATTGAAAGTACTATTAAGAATTTGGTAGATTCTGCGACGATTAAATAAGTGATCGATTAAAACATGGAATTATTACATCGAAATAGTGTTATTAAGTTTTCACTATATTTAATTATTCATATTACTCGCTTATAAATTACACATATCTATAATAAGTCTTAACTTATTATAGATAATTAGCCATGTCGCTGCGCCACGCCAGAAAAAGTTACTGAAAATTCTGTAATGTGAGAATTGATTGTAATTTTAATAAACAAATAAAAAAAAAAAAAAAAAAAAAGTATTCATTGTTTCCAAGTTACGAAAGAAGTTAAAGTTTGTTGTATAATCTATGACATTGCATATTATTTATTATATTCGGTTTGCGTAACATCATGGTTTAGACTGAAGAATATAAAGAATATTAAGTTTCTTACGATCTGAAGGTATTTTAATGCCACCGTAAAAATTTGATGTCACGCAAGGGAAGCGAAATAAGAGAACTTGATCGATAAACGTCTCGGTGAAAAATATACGAATGCGCATTTTCTACTAAAAGCTCTTTATATTTGCANTTTTTTTTTTTTTTTTTTTTTTTTTTAGAAGAAAAATACTGTAATTCCTGGATCATAATGTATGTCGTTTTTATTGAAAAATAGAAAACATGTCTATGAGAATTATAATAATTTGCAAAAGTGGGTACTTATTTTGCACGAATAATAGTGACAAATAGTAAACTATTATTGGCGAATGTTACTGCTACAATTTTGATAAAAAAATGCTACACTAGCATTCCAGATAATTTGAATTTTATTGAAATAAATACCATTTATCGTGCTCATTAAACAAAATACAAATATTCCCAGTATTCACTCGTTGAACCAAAATAAAGTGTGAACAATTATATTAAACATAAGCTACTTCAAATCGATAATAAATCTGTTTCTTTATTTACTACCATAGTTCTAGATCTATTAACACAGTCTAGTTGTGAACGATGAACGTTTTAATAAGACCGTAAATCAGCTACTCTTTATTGGCAAACGTTGCAGCGCATCTCTGTAAAAATAGCTACAACGCGATATTGGGCTTTATCCGTCTGATCAGCTGTAATCTTCAAAGCTTAATGGCATTCGACATTTGTCAGTGAGATATGTTATTTCAGCGTCCCTTGCTCCCTGTTCGCTCGTTTATTGGCATTCATTTATGCCAATTTCAGAACAGTATCATCAGTAAGAAACGATTTGTATTCAATTTGTTTTAAAGAAGATAGCAAAGCTCTTTTTTTTTTTTCTTTTTTTTTTTTTTTATCGCGGGGAAATTAAACCGACTCAAACCGACTAAAACCCCACGGTGGTCGTCCTATGGTGGTCGACGTATGGTAGGAGTGCCCCGGGGCCAACTGGAAAGCCAATAGCTGCCAGAGCACATCCTCGTCTCCTTCCTGTTCCTGAAGTCATCGTTGCTTCATAACGAGGAGAAGATAGCAAAGCTGACACATATTGCAATATAAAGAAATCTGCTTCAATTAAATTTTAATGCGTCTTTCGTTAATTTACAGCAAGTTATTCAAAATAGTGCGATGTGATATTTCTTTTAAAACTCGCAGCAGAGTGAATCAGAATTTCAGTTAATTCATCCAGTTTTTAAGAGACTGTAGTCTAACGAGTTTAAGAAAATAAAGTATTTGTGGTTCGTATTTTGTCTTGCAGTGGATAACAATTTCTTCGTGGAAATTCAAATTATCCCAATGTCGGGAGTGGGAAAAATGCTACGTCACATTATCAGTACACTAATTTTTATAACATCCATTCAAGAGCGAAAAGTACAATTAAGTGTTCCTGCAATCGATAATCGAGAATATTAAGTTTTTCTACCTCTTTCACAGGCTTCAATCAGGAGTTCCTCATATATATTCACAGAGATACGTATAAAATAACAGATAAATAATATCTATGCGTTTACAAAACATATGAACAGCACAATACATGTCATATACAAAATATAAGTAACACAATGTGCAACACATATTACTTGTGTTGTTGTATAGTGTATAATATACAGGGTGGGGCGTTTGAAACAGGTCGCCTAAATAACTCGCTTGTTCTTGAAGTTTGGTCTAATGCATTTTCTCCTATCTTCAAAAACAAGCGAGCTATTCAGGTGACCTGTTTGAAATGCCCCCACCCTGTATATTTACATATACATGCACATACAAACTGTACGTCATTTGCAGGTTTTTACATATAAATGATAACGCGATTAACATTCAAGCAATACAATAAATGTTGTCAGCAGTTTATGTAAATGGTTTTTTTCGCAATGCCTACCTATTGGTAGGAAGCATCTTTTTGACCAAAAAAAAAGAAAAAGTAGAATGAAAAGTAGAAGGTTTCAATGTCGCTTACAATCCAAGACAACCGAAAAATTCAATTGTAACGGCGTTAATGAAAGGATCTACCGATATATTTACGGAATCGACGTTAGTTATCATCTGCAGTGGCGAATTTGTGCCTGCGGCAGGTGAGAAAGCGAACGAAGATATCTCAGCCGTCGCCGTATGGCAGACTCGACTACGAAAATTTTCATTTGAGTGGCCGCATCGGATTTCGTTGATATCTACGGAATTACTCTGATCAATCACGTCATTAAAAACTTACTGACACGCTCCCGGGAGAATTTGCCCGACAAAATATGCTATTCGAGTCTGTCGGCGATTCTGTGATCGCTGCAGGGCGTAAATTAAAAATCGTATTAACACATTAAAACGATACGTTTCTTTAATACCATTTTTCGGTCTCTTTCAATGATTCCTGCTAAAGATGATTGAAACCAGAAAACCGAGATTTCTCCTTCGTTGCGTTACACGTGTTTCGCAACTGGCAAACTGCTTCTCAGCCTATACCTGCACTTCCCGCTCCGTTGCTTGCACTATCCTGCACCAACTCAATCCCTTTACGCTGCGCGTCGCACGTAAAACACAGGGCAAGTAAATCCGCAGCCGTAATATATCGAATCAGTCTCTAAAACGTCGAATGCCGTGTCACGCGTAGTACATCGATTCGCCCTTCAAACGTGCAATTTTGTGCTCGGTCCATTTCCTCCCACCACCACGGGGGGGAAAAAAAAAGGAAAAGACAAAGGGAATAAAATTAAAAAAGAAGGCCGAACGTAAGAAGATAAAAGGCGACGGCAGCAGTAGGGCAACGTGAGTTTTCTATTCGGCCGTGCTGAATTTATCGTCGAAGCGAAGAGGCGAAAGGGGAGAGCGATTCCTCTGAAAACGATCGTCCGACGGGAAGACAGAGAGGGGCGCGGGGACAAGGGTAAAAGCTTTGTGCGTTAATACAAGCGTGCAACTCGCACGTGCCACGCACTTCATGTTCGTCGATCTCCGGTGCAGAATTGAGGGACGATGGGGAAAAACGTCGCGTTCGAAGCGGGCAAACAGGCGAGATTAGACCGAGACATGGGATCTCTGTGAAATAAAGCGCGGTGACGAGCGAGAAAATTGGTTTCGGGGTACGTTCCAAACCTGTTTTGTTTTTTTTTTTTTTTTTTTTTTTTTTCTTTTTTTTTAGCGATAAGCGTGCTTTTCTTCCCTCGGAGGGCAAGTTTTTCTCGCCGTGAAAATTCTGTTGGCGTGAAAAATTGTGCCGAGGTGGCGCGCGCTGTCGAGGCGGCCAACCGGGGAGACTTAAGAACGTGTCTTCGCCTGGATTTGATCTAACGAAGTGGAAGTATGGTTGGTTGGTGAAGGAGGTGTCGGGGAAGTTTGCAAATTTAATTGGACGTTGCGGCAACGTATAATACGCGTGCGTAGCTGGAAGTTCCGAAGATCGGGACATGGTGTTGTTTAATGAAGCATTTCGTCGATTCCACGCACTTCAACTTGGCATGATACGCGAAGATCGTCGAACGTATAACGTTGTTAAAATGTTACAAGTATCGCGAAGCAACGACATTTCTGACAATTTCAATGATTTCTTGTAAAATACATACGTTAATTCTATATTTTCTCACGCTATGTCTTTGTTATATTTCCTCAATTTCAATTCTTCTGTTTCATGCTTTACTCGGCTTAGCTTTAACGTTAATATTTAATCAGCGATATCGCCAATGTATGACTCTTATTTATTTCTGTAGATAAATGGCAATTATAGGTCAATGTACGAAGTGAAACGTTGAAATGTAAAATTTCTCACGTTGACTATTATATCTACGCTTGTTTCATTTGAGTATTTGTATGTAACAATTGTACGTTATTCGGCTAGTATTTGTTGATAAATTTAAACGAAAAATTGTCTATTTTAATTCGCGGCATAAATTGTTTATTTGTAGTCAAACGTATTAATCACAGTTGGACATACTTGAAGCGCGTATTTGAAAGGTCTGAATCTATTTAAACGTATTTAAACATGTTAATGGAAAAAATATATTGGATATATACTTTTCAAATATATTGGAGGAATTCTTAGGCGAAACATATAAATCGTCGACCAAAAAGAATTTGCAAGATTGATATTTAGAGCACTTCTAATCTCTCTAGGTTAGACGATTTTTATCAAAGTAAAGCAATAAATTAATAGTGAAAATAAAAAACGGTGTGAGAAGCATTTTTTGCTGATTGACAAAAAGTTTCTAATAAATAATCTTCTAAGCTCACCAAATACGCAACCGAATATACCGATTTGTCAAAAACGCTATGAACTTATTTAACAACCTAGTGTACAATTGTTCAGATTTTTATTACGATATTGAACATACGTATAGATAAGTGTTGAAAGGGAGCGACAAGCTTAATTATTCTTGAGGTAATTCAGGAGATAATCCAGTCGCAAAATTGTGAATAAAAAGATAAGGTTATCGCGTATCCTTTTATACACTGAAACGTATCAATGACAACATTTACTCTTGAAAGCTAAATCAAGTACCAAAAATCGGCATATATATTTGACAAAGCTCGTGAAGCTATTCTGTCGCTGAAGGAAAAATTTGTACTTTCGAGTTACTCAATTTCTATACAAATAATATAATTAAATATATTAACAAATATATATATATATATATATATAGTAATTAGACGAAGAAAGTTCTTCTAAGCTGACGTAAAGACTGCTGACACTGTCTCGGGCGATACTTAAGCGATACGTCAAACTAAGGCGAACATTGAGAGAGAAATACACGCTGTTGCCATGCTTTTAAACAGATAATCCGAGTTTTTTTTAATGGAACATTACAAAACGACGATAAATAACGCTTCTACTTATTAAGTTGCCATTGATTTGTCATTGATTTGCACATTCGCGAAGTCCTGAATAAAAAAAGCGCTGAGAACTCTGAAAGATATCAACAGGTTTCTTTATCGTTTCTCAAGTATACCTTCTTACTTTTTGTCATGAATGTTCCAACTTTTATCAACACGGTCGTAGCTTTAGGTAATTCTATCTCTGCGTACATCTTGCACAAGAACTTTCAAAACGTATGAAATTTTAATTCGACGATTCCTTTCGTAACAGAAATTACGAGTCGCTAAGCTTTTATCAACTTGCAATTTCACTTGAAATTGCCGTTGGATTCATGCTCGGCGAAAACGACCAGATTTCGTTACATGCGAATTTCTCGCAAGTTTCAGCGGTCTGCCGAACTGCAACGGAAAATGCAGACGAACTGGTGTAAATCGACCGCTGCCAGTCTTTTGTACGTCGCTGAAACATTTAGGACCATTGTGACATTCGGACAAGCGGATAATAGCTGACGTTGAGAAATACCCGCGTCTTTTGTGGCGCGACAAAATCCTCGCGGCAGTTAGAACTTCTTAACATCAATACGAAAGTTACTCTCAATGTGAGAATTGATTGTAATTTTTATAAACAAATAAAAAAAACAAATACGAAAGTTCCGGGGCCATTTTTCACTACAACTTACCAATTAATAATATTAGCGAATCGATAGCGGTCGGATAGAATGATCAGATTCGTAATTTGTGAAATTCGATTATGCGTGTGCGGAATTCCATTTGATCCATAATTGGAACTTTCTATTTGATCGTAGAATTTGTTACTGTCATATAAGAAACTCCAAATGCTAAAATAAATATCCTCGACCGCATGCAAGCATTTAAAAATTACATTAGTACAATAAGCGTTTCAAACGTTTAACAAAGAGATATGATAGTGACGATGATACTAGTTAATTGAATTGTGTAAGGAGATGCAGGTTTCCACTCCTCGTGATGTAGAATAGTCAGATCGGGAATACAAGTTTCACTTTAGAACGCGGTTTCGCAAGGTCTGTTACAGTTACAAGAAGCTTGCACCTTCATTCGTAATTTCATTGCCTTAAATATTTTTTTTTTTTTCTTTTAATTTGTCTCTTAAAATTACAATCAATTCTCGCATTGGGACTAACCTTAAATATTGTTAGGATATTGTTGAAATCCTCGAGAGCTATTGTCTCTAACACCAACTCTGATCAGAATCAGTCAGCCGTTGCCACCTATACTTCACCTTCACTCGCAAACAAATAAAGAGAACTACACGGCACTAAATCAAAGTTTTCCAAACATATACGGTTTTATTCTCAATGCGAGAATCGATTGTAATTCTAATAAACGAATAAAATAAAAAAAAAAAAAAAATATACGGTTTTGGCCCGCGAGTCATATTTCTGGGAAATCGGATCGCAATTCTCGGCAGCCGGCATCGTAGAAAATTCGGAGAACTTCGCGTCTCACGCGTGTTCGCCAGAAGCCGAAAAAGCAGCGACCCCAGTGACGAAAGGCTTGCTCGAAATTGGGCACGAGGCTGTGCTACCTGAATTCAGATTTCGGGACTTCAACTCTTAGGACAAGAAGCTGCATGTAAGGCTGCGGTCTTATCCGAAGCGGTAACTGAAATTCCAGATTAAAAGACAGATGAATATTATAGAATTCTGGACAGATACAAGTAAACGATTCGTTGACTTCGCATTACGGAAATTATTAGTTTAGCTCCGTGGCAACGAATACCAAAATTCCGGTGTTGTACGGCTGCTCGAGGTGACGAACTGCAAAACGTACAAAGCTAATCCGCGTGAGTCGATAAAATATCAAAACCTGAACCTGTATTATAATAACAAAAATTATTGCACGATCCAAAACAACAGTGAAGGAAGACATTACCGCTACTGTTCAGCTCGAGTCGGTTCTAATCCTGCACAGAGTGAACACGATCGTAATTTAAGAAAAGTTAAAATGTCTACGAACTTGTTAGAAATATCGGTGTATAAAAACACCGTATGGTCGAATCGGATTACTCACTCATTGTCAAACATCTATAATATAGATGGTATAGGATTCCTAAGTTTCGAAGTAAATGGAGAATTATCTGTCGCAATTGCCTTTGGCGACGAGTTTCCCGAGGGAAATAACTTTCTATTTTTACAAGGTTTCTTTTTTTTTTCTTTTTCTACTTGTTTATTAAAATTACAATCAATTCTCGCATTGAGAATTTTCTAGTAACTTTTAAGTTAAGACTTATTATAGATACGTGTAATTTATAAGCGAGTAATATGAATAATTGAATATTTCTCAGTGTAAATATCTAATTAAATCTGGAGCTTAGGTCCAACGGGTAGTGTCTCTTCAGCCTGCGGGTTTGGTCCGACGTGTCAAGTAATCCAGTGGATTAGGGGGTTTCGGTGTTTGTTGACTCTTTTGCTATATCTGTCGCTGTATTTTGCTATTTCCTCTCTGACTGTGGGTAATCTTGAGGTCGTGACGAATCGTTTCGTTGGTAACACACTTAGCGTTTTCGATTGCAAGCGCTGAAGTATTTCAATGTTGGAGTTGCTTGCTGTTCCCCATAGTTGGATTCCATAGGTCCAGACAGGCTTTATTGCGGTCTTGCAGAGGGTAATTTTATTCTGTACACTTAGTTTGGAGCGTCGGCCTATGAGCCAATGGAATTTTTTCCATTTTTCCTTCAATTGCTTCGTTTTGTCTCTGATATGATTTTTCCATGTTAGTCTCCTGTCCAAGGTCATGCCCAGGTATCTAACCGAGTCCTTGCCGGGAATTGCTGTATTGTCGATGGTGACCTGAGTGGCAGGTTTGCTTACGGAGGGCGAAGGTTACATGCGAGGATTTCTTTTCATTAATTTTGAAGCCCCATTTTTTACGACAAGGTGACCTTGAATTGCCCGCTATCTCTAAAGTCTCTGTCATTCTGATTAATCAAATTCTCGGTGCCCGACAACTGCATGATTTCAACCTGCTATGCGTCATTGGACGACAGCTGCGTATCCTTCCTCGTACTTTCACTGGCCAGGCACGGTTCAAGTACACGCCATAAATAATCCCAGGTGGGAAAACCTCCGGCTAACTGACCTGGCGAACACCAAACTAGGTTTCCATGGACTTTATCCTTTCGCCGATGTCGAGTTGCCACAATTCACATTCCTTGGAACAAACGTTCTTGAAATTTCTCCTTTCCCCTTTTGAAATATTGAAAAAAGAACAGCGGCGACACGCGCGCACGCTGTTATTTATAAATATTATTTATAAATACTGTTTTGATGAATTGGTTAGGAAATTCATGGAACCTGCAGATGTTTGAATGGAATTTGTCGAGTCGTTTACAGAACGTTTATCTGTAATAGGTCTTAACTTATTATAAATAATCAGCCGTGTCGCTGCGCCACGCCAGAGAAAGTTACTGAAAATTCTCAGTGCGAGAATTGATTGTAATTTTAATAAACAAATAAGAAACATTGACAGAACGCGTGGAACAGTTGCATAACAGGCACAGCGAAATACAAAATCTGATAATATAAATGCCCCAGTACTGGCTTGAACAGTGGTTGGGAAACAAACATAAACGGGAAAAGAACTTCGTTCTATGATTTATGAGATTCTTATTATGACATGAAGTATGCGAATGGTTCATAAAGCAAGCGAGATAATAGCAATCAAAGTTTCGATGGCTGCCAAATGATTTCTCAAATTTATTTCATCCTTTGTAAGCATCTCAGAACAGTCAGCAGTTACGTGTTTCGATCACCATCGAATTAGATGTTACACTCTCGATAATTTCTTGGAAACGAAGCTGTGCAGAAGCGGCGGCAAGGCTTGCGAGGACGAGACAAAAATTTTTTTTTTTTTTTTTGTTTGTTTGTTTGTTTGTTTATTAAAATTACAATCAGTTCTCGCATTGAGAATTTTCGGTAACTTTCTCTGGCGTGGCGCAGCGACGTGGCTGATTATTTACAATAAGTTAAGACTTATTATAGATACGTGTAATTTATAAGCGAGTAATATGAATAATTAAATATTTCTTTGTGTAAATATCTGATTAAATCTAGAGCAAAGGCGATTGAAGCAGAGAAGTCGAGCGAAGACATAGTTAAGCGGCTCGATACGAGTACGTGTACCGATCTTATCGTTCGAGGGATTTTAAAATAAAAAATATTAATCTCTTGGTAATCTTACCATCGATCGCATTTGTCGATAGGCTGCTTTGGCTGGCGTTCTTGAATTGTTGCTGTGTTCCTGAATCTTGATTAGAAATATCAATCAAAGATGCAGAGCAATGATCGTTCTTAAATTCCGAATGATTGGAAAAGTTACAACTTTGCCGCAACTTGTTCCATTCTTGCAAACGTTAACGCTTCGTTTCACATATTTATAGGTATTGGTTGTTAAACATCAATTTCATAAAGATACAATAATGCAGAGTGTACAGAATATTCATCAAGGCATCACTTTCCTTCGTGATTTTGTAATTGAGAAACGCTTGGATACTTTTCAGCGACGGTGTATGTACATAAATTAATTGCGTTTCGTCCAACTTGCACTTAACTTGCTGATTGGAAAGTGTGTCGATGCAACGAGCATCATTCGTCTTTGTTGCCCGTGGCGTCGTTGAGTAACGATGAGAGGAGAAAGAGGCAAACACACTGACGCCATTGTCAGTTTCAGAAACAGGCGAGTACGAGCGCAAAGTCAAAAACGGTAAAGTTTTTCTTTTTTTCTTTTTTTTATTTGTTTATTTGTTTATTAAAATTACAATCAGTTCTCGCACTGAGAATTTTCAGTAACATTCTCTGGCGTGGCGCAGCGACATGGCTAATTGTTTATAATAAGAAATGGTAAAGTTGCTGCATAATTGCGTAACTGGTTCCAGGTAGCCGACGTGATCGTTGGTGATTATCCGATGGGGTTGCACGGTTTGAAAAAGATTGGAATTCCGAAAAAATGAAATTGCTTACGGACGCCAGGAAATCCCACGCCACTCGGATCGAAAAGCGAGGCGTGTACGTTCGAAGTCAGCGTAGAAGGGCGGAGCTCGTTTCTACCTTAGCCAGAGTTTGCGATTGTTTCAGTTGAAAAAAAGAAGAAAAGATGAAAAACGTTTCTGCCACGGAAAGAAAATGTAATTTAGTCGTGCGGTTTCCGACCCAAGCGAAACACCCACGCCGATCTTGCATTATTTGGTACCTGAATATTCGCACGAAATGAATCTCACACGAGATTGTTGCAAAATGTTTAAAATCATTTGAAAATGCAATGTAATAGCATTTATGGCCAAAAAAAAAAAAATATATATATATATATAACCATACAATTTTATAATTATAAAGTTTTTTTTTTTTTTGTTTGTTTGTTTATTAAAATTACAATCAATTCTCACATTGAGAATTTTCAGTAACTTTTTCTCGCGTGGCGCAGTGACATGGCTTATTATAGATATGTGTAATTTATAAGCGAGTAATATGAATAATTAAATAATAATTATAAAGCGGAAATAAGTAAATGAACATATACGTACGGTTGAAAAGATGTTTCGGTATTTTAGTGCAGATATTATTATTATTATTATTATTATTATTATTATTATTATTCGACACTTTCATGCGCTCGATGTCATAGACGGACAATTGAATAAACGACAAATTTATTTTATCAGTTTATTTCTAGCGAAACTGCGTCTCTCGATATACATCTTCAATTTTAACGTACTATACCTTCTTTACAGCAGAACGATTCATCAGTGTGTTACCAACAACTAGACTGTGGATTTCTATGCAAATTCATATTTTTGAGGATACAATTAAACAAATGAACGCTCGGTAGAAAATTGTTTTATCTATCAAGCATTACAGAAAGTACCATACTTTGGGTACTTTGTATATTTTTTGATATTGTGCGCGCTCTGTGCAATTTTACACTTTCCAATTCCCTATTCGCGCATAAAAATCTGCAGTCTGCTAATAAAAAGAAAAAAAAAAAAAAAAATGGTTTTGAATACGGTTGGAGTTCAAATCTTCTTATCTACTTAAAAAAAAATTTTAAACCATGTGTTTTGATGGATTCTGAAAATGATGTGGAAAATTTGTCACATTTACGCAGTGTGTGATTTTTGAATATTTGCAATTTTTGGCAAGTTTCGTAACCAGCACACACACACACACACGAATTTTAATAAAAGTAGAATTTTTCAATATTTCTTTTAAGGAAATTTAATCTCCTCGGTTTAGTAGTTTGCCCTTTTAATAAACGATATAGGTAAAATACAAATGAAGATAAGAATGAATATTTAGTTATCGCTTATTTACTTGTACCAATTTACGTTTCTTTCTATAAATATGAATATTATCACAATTTGAAATAACATCTTTGCCTATTTCCGTTATTTATTTAATTTTACGCATAAATGAAACGCTGACACGCGTAAGAAACTATAACATAAAGATATAAACCACCGTGTTATTTTCCGGTTGCTTTTTCCATGCACAATTTACTTTTAATACTTGTATACTTGAAAATTATAAAAATCCAAGTTTGGTTAACAAAATGCTAGATTTATATCATTTTGACAATCTTGTTTTACTTTTGCAAGTTAGTGTAACACGACTATCAATGAAGTAATAACTTTACAAATTGTTTACCTTGTGAAATTATTTAAAAACTACATCTCTCTCGTTATTCTAAATATATTCCACTTTATTCCATAAAATTATAGCAAACGTTAGTTTTCATATGTTACCCGAAAATATATTAAATGCTTCAATCAGTAAATAGACGTTTCAATAGTTTATTGAAATCATCGTAAGATCAGGATTTTATCGCTGAAGAAATATTGTACGACACGCGTATCATTGGTCGAATATGAAACATGATCATACTTGCGTGGATTACGCGGTTTCAAGTTCAGTATCGACGTTTCCAATGGAAACTTAGATCCTGTTTCATAGCAAGTTCTTAGGCTTAAATATTTTGTTCGTAACTTCGGAGACGATTTCTTTTTTTTATTTGTTTATTACAATTACAATCAATTCTCGCATTGAGAATTTTCTAGTAACTTTTAAGTTACGACTTATTACAGATATGTGTAATTTATAAGCGAGTAATATGAATAATTAAATATTTCTTAGTGTAAATATCTAATTAAATCTAGAGCTTAGGTCTAACGGGTAGTGAGAGACGATTACAACGATCAAATTTATTTTTAATCGAGAAGAACAGTCTAAGGCGTTCAGGTACAAACAGGACGAGATTCTCAAAAAAGAAGCGGTTCCCTGTTTTAATTTTGACGGGGAACGCGCCAAATTACCTGCATGATGTTTCATGAAAACAGGAATTATAGTTCGGGACATGCTACGGCACGATACAACTGTTCAGATACGTGTAATTTTCTGTGCTGGGTTAGTTTAAATGCGCAGTAAGAATACTTGTGTGTGAGATCAGTGTGCGGAAGTATAGGTGTCCGCGGCGTCTCGAAAACAAATGTATGAAAACAGTTCAGTCTTTCAAATGTGTATCGATAAATGTAACAGAGATCGTCCGTTCAATAAATGTATAATTATCTTAATATTAATTAAAAGCGTAAATTTCGTGTCCCTATAACTTTATTTCGGCTTCAAAGATCCAAAATTCTCAACAATAACATAACATACCTATACGCGCAATAAATTACAACTTTACGTCAATTACAAACATATTTGCGAGTAAACTGCCCCATTTTCTGTTTTTTCTTTTCATTTCCCTCAGAACCGCCCCTTTTTGTTCAGCCAAATGCTTATCCGTATGAACGAAGCGATGAAAAAAACCCCCATGGAAATCCATAAAGAGTTGCATTTTTTGCAAGTTTGGTCTATCGATTTTTTTTTTTTTTTTTTTTGAAAGACCACATTCCCTTCTAAATGCCTATTTGCTTTATAAATTGTCACACGATTTGTCCTTTCTTCACTTTGCCGCACACGTCTCATCCAATACCATCAGTCGCATAAAAGGTTACGTAAACACAGCCGCGCGAACGATTAAGAGCAACAACGAGACTGTGTACACAGCTCGCTTCTTAGAACCGACTAAACCCGTAATTTTCGGCGTGAAACTTCGACAGCAAGCCGTGTTCTCACGTTACAGGGCGAGCCTTGTAGATTCGTCGCACATTTCAACCGAAGCCTGTTGCTGCCTGGCATAAAGTTCTCGCTTTTCGCTCGTCCAGAGACGTCGTTAGCGTTTACTCCGCAATCGGACCACCTTTGTTGCAAATGTCAGCGGAGAAAACGCCTGATTTTGAACGGTGCACTGTTGTTCGCGTTACTCTGCAATTAAATGCAAACCCCTCGATTCCGATTTCCACGTCGATTGACGCGACTTGCGTGCGGCTCGCGAGATGTTTCGTGTTTCGAAAACCGAGTTTCGAGGTTGGCAAACGGGGAGAACTCGTTCTTGCGAGCTTTCGGAATTACGCAATTAAACACGACACAGGTCGGTTGTTGGGCTGTCAAGAGGATAAAGCGTTGGAACAATGGATGGCAGAACGCAATTAAAATGTATAGGTATTTGTTATAAATACGAAGCAGGATAGTTCTGTTAACTATGATTATTGTAATTAGGAGAATCGGTAAATCGTTGTGCAAGTTCAGTAGCTTTCTTGCAATTCGTTTTATTTCCTGCGGCATTTTTATACTGGTGCCACCTTTTCTATGAATTATGGTAGTTAGAAGGAGTATTAGCAGTATTAGTGAAAGTTTACTCGATCGTCCGTAATTTTTCTATTCCATGTTCTGCATCAATGTGGTTATTCATAGCGAGAGTGTATTACATTTCTTTTAGAGATATATTTATATCTTCTCAGGTATATTTCCTTTGGTTACGTAATACGTATAGACTATGGGAAATTGAAGTATTTTTTTTTTTTTTTTTTAATTTGTTTATTAAAATTACAATCAATTCTCACATTGAGAATAAATTGAAGTATTGTAGAAAATAATTGTTTCTATACTTTAAGCATACCTTATGTCACATAACAACGAGCGAATACGATTCTGCAACAACGATGTATCTGGTTGATTATCTTTATGTTTATATTTATGTAAAAAGATTTTGGTTATTTCTTCTCTCAGAATTGAAATAGAAATATATTTTCGAGATGAAAATTGATTCGAAATATTCCTGTTACGATAGTTCGTACAAAGATGAAGAAGCTACAGTCACAGGACATTTGTGTGTTTATTATGCACCAAATAACGTTGAACGACGAATAAAACTCGTTTCAACTGAATCGCTAATAACCCGATGCAGCAGTTGCAACGAAGAATTGATTAAGAAACACGAATAAATATAGTCGATTGGTTAATGAAATTAAATACAAAGCGACAGCGAAATAGAAAAGTTGGACATTTCCAACAGGAAAGATGCATCTGATGAGAGTAATACATATTTCACAGATAATATAGTACATCGTATTGGCAAGATTAAGCGGAATAAGAAACGCTTATCTGACTAGTATCATCACATTCCATAAATAGTCCTTTGTTGAATGGCGCGACCGACTAAAATAGAGACGTGGAGCATTTTTTTTTTTTTTTTTTTAATCTATTTATTTTAAAATTACAATCGATTCCGTTCAGAATTTTCCGTAGTCAGGCTGGTGTTTACGATGTCGTGGGTTTTAAGCGTTTCATGGATGTTTGATTCAATTGAATCTGGTGCTTAAATCTATGGGGTAGTGTTGACACGGAGCATGGTCAGCAAAAGTTAAGTGGAATTCGACGTGATTGCATCTTTTCCCATGAAAATAAGACCAAGCGTAAAGTGAGCGTGTTATTTACGATGCTTGGATATACCTATCGACGTACTTTCGTTTGTTACTGAATTTCAAAGAAAAGAATTAGCAGCGACAGTAATTGCGTTGTGCCAACATTGTCGAGTTACTTTGTTATTTTTCAGTTTTTGAGAAGGATCGTCCCACACGTGTATGTGTGTATGAGCATTTTTGATAGATTTTTTAATTTTACCATTCTGGTGTACGATTGACGCTCAATTCTCAAAAAAAAAAAAAAAAAAAAAAAAAAAAAAAAAAAAAAAAAAAAAAAAAAAAAAAAAAAAAAAAAAAAAAAAAAAAAAAAAANAAAAAAAAAAAAAAAAAAAAAAAAAAAAAAAAAAAAAAAAAAAAAAAAAAAAAAAAAAAACAAAACGAATGGCTTATTTTTGTAAATAGGTTCATCGCAATGAGACGATGTATTGTGAGAATTAGTTCCGAGAAAAATTAAAAACAAACGTTTCCAACGGCTGCGTTGCAAGCTTTTGTTATTTTTCAACTTGTGAAGTTAATCAACGTTCTGTACGATTCACAAAACTATTTTCTTTTTCGCTTCTATAAATGCAAACTAATCGTCTTAGATTATATATCGTTACGCGTTAACCTTATTGAAAGGACGTTTGCAGAAAGTTCATTCTTTAATCAGTTGAATAATGGTCGAATCACCGAAGAAAAATTCCAACTTTTAATATTTGTAAAACTCATATATATATGTGTGTGTGTGTGTGTGTGTGTGTTTGCTATATTTTCGAACGATTGTTATTTTTTTATAATATACATATACGTATGTAAAACTCCCTAGGAGTTTCAAACTTTCATTTGCTTCACGAACAGAACGACTTCCTTTGTTTTACGGACAGCCATTTTCGAGAGACACACGTGTCGAAACGGACGGACAGAGAGCAACATGAGAGACAGACGAGACCATAGAAGAAAGCGTAATTGTTTAAAACATTGAAAATTGACGAAGAAAGATAAGTGGCTCAGGACGTTGAAAATCGATTCTCGGTTTTCAGGTAGATACTACACAAAATTCATTATTTATTGCTTACTGTCATTAATTGGTTGTTTATTTAATTATTACTGCTATTAATCGTTGTTAATTATCGATTGTTATTTACTCCTGTATTTTATTTAAATATTGTCACGGTAAACTCGATTTTCAGACTTCAGAATCGATCCGTGAATTAATCGAAATTTGAACCTCAGACGTATATTTCGTTCTGCACAGATACACGATTCCATATCTGAATATGTTTTACGCATTTATTTCGTACTATCCTAAAATTATTGTTCGACTGGTTCAACCAAGACGATCATTTCATTTTATCTCGATATTATGTGATTCCAAAGAACAATCTTCTCCCTACATTTCCGTAAGACAATTCCCATTCACTTCTGACAATTTCCATGGAAAGCATTTGCTTAATTTTTAAATGTTCAGATATTTCCTAACTTTTACAACGCACCCATTTTCTTCGTTTTCCATTTTTTTTACTTGCATTTTTAGAGCTGATATACCTAGATATCTAGAGTGTCGGTAAAATTGGAAAAATCCGGCTTTACACGCCATGTGCGTACTCGTATAATCCAATCTTTTGAAAATTAAACCGGACATAACTATGTTAGGAAGGGACGCAGATATCTGCCAATAATGCGGCCTTAATGATGAATACGTCGTATGGCATGGCAACCAACGTAAACGTGATTTTTGCTGCTTTCAGCGGCTTTTTATTATTTTTCAAGCCGAGGTGGAAAAATCGAACGTGCTTCGCTAGCCGTGAAACGAAATTTACGCGTGGTTACGAGGTTCGAATATGGAAACCGATCACGTTCGCTACTCCTGTTAGTGAAACGTATTGTCATGCGTGGTTATCGCAGTCGAACCACCATTAGTAACGGAAAGCTTGAAAATAACGTTATACGTACGAGACACGTACAAAGTGTAGATAAATTAATTAACCGATAATATTTAATTCTTTTATCTCGAGTGGCTATTGCCGTGCCGTAACGTGCCTCGCTCGTGACGAAGATTTTGGCTCAAACAAAAAAAAAAAAAAAAAAAAAAAAAGTCGGAGCCAAACATAAACATCGTAATTGAATGTTAGTCGCTATCAGTACGCCGCGAGAGTTAGTCGCGATTCTTATAATCGAATTGTTTGTTTACAATAAGCTATTTATTATTACGTTCCTTAGGACAAGGTCACATTTGAAGACACTTGAACATCTCATTTTGGAAATAGATGTCGATAAAAATAAATTCAACGCAAAAATCTTCGTAATGCTTTCTAGGATATATACAGGTTCAAATTTGTCAAGAACCGTTTTTCAATAAACAACTCTCTCTTTCAGAAAAGATACGTAAAAGAAAGGTCAAGTTCAACGAATAGTCGCTATACATGCATATTCCGCGTGGTGGCTCGCGCTTCAGAAGTTCTAGGGTTTTTTTTTTTTATTTATTTATTAGGGTATATTTCCAATCAATTCTGGAAAGAATTTTCAGTAAATTCTGCTGTCGTGTTACAACGTCACGAGTATAAACAGTTTATTGGGTGTTTGATTCAATTGAATCTAGTGCTTAAATCTAGGGGGCAGTGTCAAGTTCTAGGGTTAAACCACACTTCCAACAATCGCTTGGTACGCGTGTCCTTTTCTTTTCTCCCTTTCTCGAGTCCATTCTCGTCTCACATTCGTCTTTCTGCAACAAAGTACGACGCACACACAGCGAACAACGCACACTCGCGCATGTCGAAGGCTCTCGAGCCTTCCCGTTTTACGAAGTTTCGCGAGAATCTGTAAAAACGCAGCCGAGCGTGTCGCTCTGGAAAGATGGACGTCGTTTTTCGCCATTTCTTCGAACGTTGGCCATCGTGCCGTGGCTCGTTCCACGAGGCGGCTACGTTCGACCTAATTGCGTCGCCGTGATTCACAGAGTTCAAGTTCCGTCGCTTTCGACCCTCGAGAGTTCAGTTGGAAACGCTGAGGCTTCGTTTGCGAAGCGAGGAGGACAGTTCCGAAAAAAAACTTGCCGCCGTTGCTGAGGTTCTTTTTTAATTACGCTCGCGTGCGATGACTGGCGCGAGTGTGGATGGCTTTTTGCACGCATGTTACCACGAGGGGCGAGAAGAACAGCCATCGGGCTGAGAGTTCGCTGTTTGGAAAATGTTGATGATCGTTTTTGCTTCGGTTGACTGCTCGAAGAATTGAAGTGTTTCTAACGAGGCGATTAGAAGGGAGAAGTAAAGTACAATGTTTGGGCGTTTCCAGCTATTGCATACTCTTCGTTCTTTTTTAATCGCTCGTGAGTTGTTGGTTGTTGTAAATAGCTGACTCTTAGAATTACGTAATATTTCCTAGGGATCGCAAGTTGACTATAGACTGCTACAGATATTTCTGCACGTCCACATTTCTAGGAATATCCCTAAGGAGATGAAACGTAATACGAAGCGAAGCAGAGATCTGTTTCACTTGCTAAATATCGTAATACTGTAATTTTAATAACAATAACTGTAATATTGTAATATTGTTAGTATTTTAATTTCAACGTTTCATGTATTTTTGCGTATCACGTGCATTCTTACATCTTTAAATTCCTTACAAGTGCAGAAAAATTCGCGGTCTAATTATGAGAATCTTATGGATAAATGAAATGTAATATTGGAAGAAAGTTTCCTATCGTATAACGCAACTCGAGTACCTGTTACGTAATATACTGTTGCATTAAGTACTTTTGGACTAAAAATACGAAATTAGAATTGATTGTACGACATCGAACGTATTATACTTTTATCAACTGATATCCTTTTCGTTTCCAAAAGAACGATATTACTGAGATGAATAAAACAGGAACAACTTAGCGTGGCGCTGTCCACATGGATTTATTATTATCATCCACAATACCCGCTGCAAACCTGACGACGTTGACAAAAAAAAAAAACCAACGATACTGCAATGTCAATTTTATTCGTACATATTATATTGGACCATGTTTACTACTCAACCATGTATTTCTTCGGACTTTTGTTAGATAGCTGTGTGTAATCTTGACATTACCCGGACAAAGCCTACTATTCTGTTCGCACGCGCTTTGCGGACTTCGCCCGTAATTCTATATGCACATGTAATACGATTTTCTTTCTTTTATCTGCAATATAGATATTTCTAGAATATTTGGTGGCGATTAATAGGATACGGATAAATTGGTAGAAGATCCTGTTAGAACTAAAATTACGATTCTAACGATAAATTGTATGTTTAGCGTGATAAGATAATTTTAATTGAATTGAAATATTAAAATTGAAAATAAAAAAGAGTTAGGCGTTTTATAATCCAAAATTTATTTTAACGAACGATTGCAGTACGTTAGAAATTAAAAGGTTTTATTTCAAATCTTTTCGCGCAAGTTCAGCAGAATAAGAATATTTGGTGGCGATTAATAGGATGCGGATAAATTGGTAGAAGATCCTGTTAGAACTAAAATTACGATTCTAACGATAAATTGTATGTTTAGCGTGATAAGATAATTTTAATTGAATTGAAATATTAAAATTGAAAATAAAATTGAGATAAAAAGGAGTTAGGCGCTTTATAATCCAAAATTTATTTTAACGAACGATTGCAGTGTGTTAGAAATTAAAAGGTTTTATTTCAAATCTTTCCGCGCGCTCTTTTTTCGCGCAAGTTCAGCAGAATAAGAATATTTGGTGGCGATTAATAGGATGCGGATAAATTGGTAGNAAGATCCTGTTAGAACTAAAATTACAATTCTAACGATAAATTGTATGTTTAGCGTGATAAGATAATTTTAATTGAATTGAAATATTAAAATTGAAAATAAAATTGAGATAAAAAGGAGTTAGGCGCTTTATAATCCAAAATTTATTTTAACGAACGATTGCAGTGTGTTAGAAATTAAAAGGTTTTATTTCAAATCTTTCCGCGCGCTCTTTTCTCGCACAAGTTCAGCAGAACAAGACATTAATCTCGAGACTCCAGGAGATACTTAGCACAAATTGCTGAATTTCATCAGGAAATCGATTTGGAGAAAAAGCGTAGGTCGGTTAATCGGAAAATACGATCTTCTTAAGCACGTAATCTAATTAAACGGGTGCACGTTACGTGAAAAGTACCTATGTGCATTACATACTGTACTGGATAACAGAAGCCTTACTCAGATAAATACGACCATGTTCTTCGGTAAAGCGATTCTGCTCTATCATCGGCATTTTTACAACATACCGAAGGATTTCTCTTATCAATTCGCACGATTCTTGAAAGTTATTTGCGTATTTAGAAATACTTGTTATTCAGAATTACTTTGCCGTGCTTACTTTCGTAAATAAAACGGAACAAGTGGCGACGGCCGAAGATTAAATTTTTATGGCCTTCCGATTATTGCGTCTTGATGTAATCGTGTACAATTTGTATGATTTAATTAGCTTGCTGTGCAACTGCACACAGCAGCTATTGACATCGTACTTTGGAATAATCGTTTAAAAGGTTTTATCTAAATTTTTGGCATCAGTTGTATGGTATTTTCCATTGAACTTTGAACATTTTGATTACGGTTAGTCGTAACACAAAATATTGCCATTTCTTCATGACTCGTATAAACTCGTCAAAAGCTAAAGAAACAGCCAACTGGTGAAGCGTTTGACAAATGCTTTTCCTCAAATGGGTACCTAATATTCACGTATTCAATTCTTGAAATTCTTCATCGTCAAACTTACCATTTTAATCTTACGCCATTAAGGACCAGCAAAGCATCAATAAGAAGCTTTCAAGTAGCGTGGAAACAAAACATAAAAATCCGAAATCGATCTTCTTTCTGAAGAAACTTGTTAAAAGGACAAGAAGGCGTGATCCGATAAGTGAATCGAGATTCCAGGTATGATTCCTTGTTTGTCGAAGCCATTGTTCGATCAGAGTGAGCTACTTCGTTCGTTTCTCCCTGCTAATTCAATTTCCTCGCTATGAATGACATTTTATAAGACAAATTGTCGAAGCAGGTAATAAACTAGGCGAAACTTTACAAGTAAATTGCACAAATTATACAGATCCTCTAATCTATTTCGCGTGAGACTGTAACGTGGCAAAAAGAAAATCTACAACTTACTTTGTGAACATAGAAAGTCTGCGATTCTGAACGAAGCAAAACTGAACCAACAATATCGGCCAAATTTTGCAAGTCACAAGATACCATGAAAACAATATTTACTAAATTCTACATTGCGGTATAAAATTTAGTGAAACTCGACATCTATATAAAATTCTCACGTATCAAATATGAATTTTATAAAACATTGTACCACAGTTTTTACCTCCATTAAAAATAATATTTGCTAGATTCTATAGGTACTATGCTGTCTAATTTTATTGATACTGCCAATTGAATGAAGTTAAATATCTAAACGAAAGTCTAATGTATTAAATGTGTATGTAACATACCTTTCATACATATAGTAACTGCATTACTTATTTCTTACCACAAATTTTCCTTCCCCTTTGAGGTTGCATAAAATATTGTTATTGAAGGTCAGTTTGATATTTCAGAAAATATAGAGGAAATATATGAATAAATTTTATTTCAAACATTTTGTATAAAGTCGATAGGTAACGAGTTGTCTCAGTTAGTAATTCCCAACTTTGATACAAATATAAATCTACATTCATTTTTACTACTTTTCTGACTTTTGTGTCACTCGGCGGCTAAAAAGAAGTATTTTGATACAAAATAACCGAAGAAGGGGATCTAGTTATATTTTACATCTTAACAATGGTAACTTTTATTTCAAACATTTTGTATAACGTCGATAGGTAACGAGTTGTCTCAGTTAGTAATTCACAACATTGATATAAATATAAATCTACATTCATTTTTACTACTTTTCTGACTTTTGTGTCACTCGGCGGCTAAAAAGAAGTATTTTGATACAAAATAACCGAAGCAGGGGATCTAGTTATATTTTATATCCTAATAATGGTAACTTTTATTTCAAATATTTTGTATAACGTCGATAGGTAACGAGTTGTCTCAGTTAGTAATTCCCAACTTTGATACAAATATAAATCTACATTCATTTTTACTACTTTTCTGACTTTTGTGTCACTCGGCGGCTAAAAAGAAGTATTTTGATACAAAATAACCTAAGAAGGGGATCTAGTTATATTTTATATCTTAACAATGGTAACTTTTATTTCAAACATTTTGTATAAAGTCGATAGGTAACGAGTTGTCTCAGTTAGTAATTCCCAACTTTGATACAAATATAAATCTACATTCATTTTTACTACTTTTCTGACTTTTGTGTCACTCGGCGGCTACAAAGAAGTACTTTGATACAAAATAACCGAAGAAGGGGATCTAGTTATATTTTATATCTTAACAATGGTAACTTTTATTTCAAACATTTTGTATAAAGTCGATAGGTAACGAGTTGTCTCAGTTAGTAATTCCCAACTTTGATACAAATATAAATCTACATTCATTTTTACTACTTTTCTGACTTTTGTGTCACTCGGCGGCTAAAAAGAAGTACTTTGATACAAAATAACCGAAGAAGGGGATCTAGTTATATCTTACGTCTTAACAATGGTAATTTCTGATTACAATGAATAGTCGAATAAGGGAATAATGTTGTGCAAGAGCATGCTTGTGCAATAATTTCAAGTCACAAATTCCGAATACAAAGCGCAACTTAAAACATTGAAGTTTCGACGAACCACAGACAAAGAAATTAATTGCAGCAAGACTCATGGACGAAAGCTGGAGCGTTTCCAGCTTATTATCTTCCTTGGAATTTCCTTTTACGCCACAGAATCCTTGTCTGGTACTATCAAAAGAGGAATCCTAATTATTTACGTAGCGGAAGCGAGTCCGATCTCTAAGCAGCCGGTTTAAATAAGCAGAAAGCGTTTTCAACCGATCTACGCCGTTTACATGTTCTACTTGGGAAAGATACTAGCGGTTGGGAAGCAGAGGGTTTAACGAGCGCCTTTCTACAGCTTTGAATGCTGCGCGCCGAGGTATCGAGCGGGCCAGGACCCGAAGAAGCTGGAGCTTTCGCTCGAGTTCCTCGCCGACACAGTGGGCTGACGCTACTCAAACGAAATGACGCCTTTGAGCCACTTTCTAACAGTTAATTAACGCAGCTAGCCCTCTCGTTTAAGTAGCGCCCGCCTTCTTTCGCCGGACAACGCCGGGCAAGTGCTTTATTAGTGTAGTTACTCGGCACGAGTGTAGCTACAGAGCATCTTTTTCTTGCCGTGTTTTCTCTCGCCGATGCAGAACCGAGCTTTGCTCGAAAGCGAAAGAGCTGCTGCTGCTGCTGTTGCTCTCCCTCGAGTCGTCGTGGTAGGTCACCGAGAAACGTTGCAGATAGTTCGCGATAATTATTTCGCAGAAATTGCTCGGTTCGACTGTCACGATTCCGGAACCGGCGAGAAAGCCGCCGCGTACATCGCGAGTGCGATAATTGGCGCGGGCAGGAGCATCTGTGATTTCTCCAAAGCACCCGTTAGAACGTTCCAGTCGCCAGCCGTACGCCTAGCCTCCGGCAAGGATGTAATTGCGGACGAAATAAAATGTTCGACTGGGTTAATGATTCGACTTGAACGGGTTTCGTGAAAGTAGAAGTTTTCGAAATTATGCGTTTAATCGAGGAATCAGGTTGGGATATTTAATTGTGAAAAAGAAGGAATTCCAACGAATTTATTCAAGAGTTTTCAAAATTATTTGTTTAATCGAGGAATCAGGTTGGGATATTTAATTGCGAAAAAGAAGGAATTCTAACGAATTTGTTCAAGAGTTTTCAAAATTATATATTTAATCAAGAAATCAGGTTGGAATATTTAATTGCGAAAAAGGAGGAATTCTAACGAATTTATTCAAAAGTTTCCAAAATTATATATTTAATCGAGGAAACAGGTTGGGATATTTAATTGCGAAATATAAGGAATTCCAACGAATTTATTCAAAAGTTTTCAAAATTATATATTTTATCGAGAAATCAGGTTGGGATATTTAATTGCGAAATATAAGGAATTCCAACGAATTTATTCAAAAGTTTCCAAAATTATATTTTTAATCGAGGAAACAGGTTGGAATATTTAATTGCGAAAAAGGAGGAATTCTAACGAATTTATTCAAAAGTTTCCAAAATTATATATTTCATCGAGGAAACAGGTTGGAATATTTAATTGCGAAAAAGAAGGAATTCTAACGAATTTATTCGAAAGTTTCCAAAATTATATATTTAATCGAGGAAACAAGTTGGAATATTTAATTGCGAAAAAGAAGGAATTCTAACGAATTTATTCGAAAGTTTTCAAAATTATATATTTAATCGAGGAATCAGGTTGGGATATTTAATTGCGAAAAATAAGGAATTCTGACGAATTTATTCAAGAGTTTTCGAAATTATATATTTCATCGAGGAAACAGGTTGGAATATTTAATTGTGAAAAAGAAGGAATTCTATCGAATTTATTCAAAAGTTGTAGAATGAAGTTTACACGCTATCTGATATGTCGTCGAAATTGCACATTATAATTAGTTAATAAGCTATCTTGTAATTACAGAATCTCCTATTTTGCTAATACACGCAACAAAATTCTTATTGATATTAATTATTCGAATAAAATAAAATTCTTCATATTTATAAATTAATAACGATCAAATTCGTTGTACAATTCAATTGCAATTTGCTCGTGCCATCTTAATAAATTTCTTTGTATTTGTAACTTTTGTAATTTGCAATTGGCGGTTTTGGTAAATCATTAATTTTGTTAATGACAGGATCTCCAGATCTGGATAAATAAATATTCTTTATTATACTTCTTTTATTATTATTATTTCATCCTAACGTAGAAATGTAGGTTTATCTTCTATGGAATCTATCCATCTTATTTTTATTTTTATATATATCGAGATGAATTTTATAATAATAATTACTTACATGAAAAAAATTATCATTAGATATTTATCAATTTATATTAATTTCATGAAGAGGTTCCTTCCGGTTTTCTTTGTATTTATCGTCTAGAGATATTAGATTAAAAAATATTTTTAAACATTAAAAGTTTGTCTTTTGGATTAATTTGTTGTTTTTATTTTCTACACTTTTAAACGCTCTTTAAATATATGAATGCTATCTAATCTGAATTACGAAGTTTAAAATTTGTAGTTTGCACAATTTTATTTCGTCTGAACACTTTATCTCATCGTTTTATATTAACACAGTTCCATAACTGAAAAATGTTTCTTAATGAAAGATTAATTGGATAGGAAAGTTATAACATTATTGCTAGATCTAAAGCTATATAATGGAATTAATGAAGCAATTTTTTAGTCGTAACTATGAAACTCTTTTCTTACTTGAATACAAACATTTGTGCTATTTATTTTTAATTTTCACATACATTTAACAATTCCCACGTCTAGCTTTATGTGCTTAGCAGTGTGCTGAAATGTACATGGTACAGTAGCGCAATTTTGGACTCGGAAGTATATTATTATTTTGTAATTGTTAATTTCACTGAAACTCGGTATAAAATTTATATGAGCACACCTACGTTATTCTTCATTCCGAGTAACATATTACCGTTACTAAAGCCACGTACAATTTCCAGGTAATTTGACGTTATAGCGTGTGAAATAACTTTTTTTTTTTTTTTATTTGTTTATTAAGATTACAATCAATTCTCACGTTGAGAAGTGTGAAAAGGAGTAAAGGAGTACAAGTTCAGTCCATTTCGAGCTAAACGAGTGTAATTAATGAAAACAGATTTATCGCGCTGTAAAGAATGTGAATTGAAATTAACTCGAAATTAATAAAACGTCGAAAAAGAATTTCGACCTCGATCTTGGTTAATATAAAGAAACATATTTATGAACGAATTAAGAGCAGTATTACTATCATTGTTTGTATTTTGTTATATCCAAGTAGTAAATATTGTTTTTAAACAAAGTATAATTTCACGCTCGATGTTATACAATGTATGCATGTAAACAATATTGTATTTCATAATGTAATTTATCAATTAAATGACAAATGAATTTATTTTCAGCACAACTGGTTTTAATTTTAGAACACTATAACTCATTTACAAGAAATATATTTCTATTATCAAAACAATTGACAACAGGGAAGAAAGAGAGAGAGAGAGAGAGAGAGAGAGAAATTCGATTTAATTAATTAATAAACGGTACAAAAAAATTAAAAGAATTATACTCTCAAATTATTGGATGATAAATTAGAAGTTTGAATACTTTTACTTTAATTTTTATACTTGCTATACGTATAAACGAATTTACATCGTTTATTTTCATAATATAATTTCACAATTCAGTTTTTTACACTGGAATCCAGAATTCAGTTCAGATCGTTGCTTAAAAGATAAGAATGTGATTTACAGGAGAAATTCCATTAAATTATGGTGTCATATACCGCCATAAAGAAAGGAAAATTAAAATACCAATGACAAGAGGAAATTACCTACTATGTAATTCATGGGCAATTACAATGGAATAAATGTTATAAATTTTGTTATACGTTTACATACATACAAAGAGAAAGAGGAAAGAAAGTGGGGGTAGAGAATCAATAACAGCAAGTACACCGTTCAAAACTCATTTATTTTAGTAAAATTAATTAATCAATTAATATGAATGTATATAATGTACAAGATATATAAAATATCCAAAGTAACGTATTCATTATGATATTTATGGGTGGAACAAATCTCTAGAAACAGGATCCATTTCTCCAACTGCTTTCATGAAAATATAAAATTGCGTAAAACAATCGCAGTCTGTTTATTAAAAGCATAAAAGGCTAGTTTTGAAACGTTTATCGTTACGTCAAAACTTACTTATTTTAGAAAAATTAATTAATCAATTAGGAATAAAAAATATTAATTTTTTTTATATTAATATGGATGTATATAATGTACAAAATATATAATATATAATAAAAAATATATAATATTCATTATGATATTTATGGGTGGAACAAATCTCTAGAAACAGGATCCATTTCTCCAACTGCTTTCATGAAAATATAAAATTGCGTAAAACAATCGCAGTCTGTTTATTAAAAGCATAAATGGCTGGTTTTGAAACGTTTATCGTTACGTCAAAACTTACTTATTTTAGAAAAATTAATTAGTCAATTAGGAAGAAAAAATATTTTTATTTAATATGAATGTATATAATGTACAAAATATATAATATATAATAAAAAATATGTAATATTCATTATGATATTTATGGGTGGAACAAATCTCTAGAAACAGGATCCATTTCTCCAACTGCTTGCATGAAAATACAAAATTGCGTAAAACAATCGCAGTCTGTTTATTAAAAGCATAAAAGGCTAGTTTTGAAACGTCTATTGTTACGACGTTTTAAAAGTGTTATATTATGTATTGTTAGATGCTATTTTAAACGCTATATTAATGTTAATGCCCTTGTGTACGGTAAGCTCCTAGTAATGAGCTTACGTATTTAAGCATTAAGCATTGCTTAAGAGGGGAAAAAAAGTTACTTAAATCCGATTCAGCGAAACGATTTATAAACGTATACGCGAGATTATATCAGCGAAGCTTGTACAGAGAGCTGGCAAAAAATTTCGTATTCTTTGAACGCATTCGCGAGAGTATCCGATTTCCTTTCTCAAGCGTCCTTTGTGATCCAACAAGAAAACAAGAGGCGTACAATAAATAAAACCAATTGTATTTACGTGAAACTAATTTAACGCTGAAACTCTCTGCTGCGAGCTATGACGAGTGACACGTCCTCGTTGGACTGTGATTAAGAACGATAGAAAGACACGTTTGAAGTGTGCCATGCTGTTAGGATTATAATTAGTTCCAAGTTTGTTTAGGGTTAGTTTACGGTGAACTTGCGATACAACTTAGTTCGCAGTTTCTTTGGTCTTGAATTCTGACTTTAGTAAAGACTGCGAATTTTGCTTGTTTGAACGTGACTGTTTAAACGTTTAAACTTTAAACTGAAAATCTGATTTTTTCGAGACACTTGGCTTTTCCGATGTCAAGTTGCTCGTAAATGTGCCTGCATATATCTAAATTGGTTACAAAAGTACGCGTCTTTCTCTTTATTTAAGTTGGTAACTTGTGTGACTGATATCTATAGCAAGCAATTTGTTTCCTATTAAAAGTTGGGTGAATTTGTCGAATAGCTACCTACATACATATACACATACATGCATACATACATACATACATGCATACAACGCGGCCAGCTTGCGCGAGCTGTCATCGCCTAATAGCTTAAGCCTATCTCTTTCCATTTGGAATTCAGTGACTGAAATTTTTATTACTTTTGGCATTATCTGTACATCACTATGACATAAATGAAAATATTAAAATAGACTGTTAAAATTCATAAGGAGTGCCGATAATATCCTGTTATATGCGTTGAAGTGGTTAACACTTCTAAGGAAACTCTACATCTGCACCGACTAATTTTCTGACTCACTAAAGCCATTATTCTGTAAAAGAATTGATTGTAGTTTTAAATAAACAAAAAAAAAAAAAAACTAAAGTCATCGACAGGCCATAGACAAAAGACAGGCAAAGATGGCTTCGGTTTTTTCAGTTACTAGGTAACACTGCCAGCGTGCGGATCTGCACCAGCTCAAACTGTATCCACGTTTATACAAACATTTCTTCGTTAAATATATTTTACTATCTGACAATTTGTCCACGCGCTTTTCTCTCTATCTATATAACCCATGACCACAGCAATATGTATACGAAAAATTATATTGTTCAGAATGATTTTTATTTTTTTTTTTTTATTTTGTTTATTTAAGACTACAATCAATTCTTTTACAGAATGATACAGAATGATGGCCTGATAACAATGTCGACAACATCAAAAGCCTGGGAATCGGTGAAGAGGTAGCTAGCTATTCGACAGATTGGCCAAAAAATGTAAATTCAGACAGAGATTCGTTTGATATAGATGAATATTGCATCGATCTCTCGAGCGTTCATTAAAATAACAAAATGTAGTAAGAGAAATGCCTTCTGTTTCTAGAGTAATAGAAATTGAGAGCAGTACACTCTCGCAGATCCCTTTACTTTAATGTTGCTTTGCGACTAAAGAAATATTTTAATACGAAATGGCTAAAAGTGAAAATGGAGCTCTGTAGAAGGCGAGAATATAACTGTTAAGGCAAATAATATTTTAATATTGCGGCAAGCAATATTTTGAGAGATACATATTGAACCTTGAATAAAAAGAAACAATTTTGGAGACATTTTTAGAAATGTGGCTTACTGTGTAACGTTCCGATATTGATACACGAATATTCTCTGATTCTTCTCATCCAATTTCTTTCTGTTGAGGAAGTATTAACGCTTAAAAGAGTGTCGACAAATATCTAATGACGCTTTCTTCTGCTACAAATATGTACTATTTAAACTTCTAGTCGATTTTTACGCAATGCAAACGAGATGGAATCGTTATAAATATCTAGCAGAGTTTCGATGTGCTTGAAGAGAAAATTAAATTTGATCTTGCCTGTGTCACACTCATGAAGATCAATTCGATTAAATATTGGTGAAGCATTTCGTATTTTGTATTAGTCGAGGAGGGCGCTACGACACTGTTTATAACGTTCGCAGTGCTGTATGATTCAAAAATAATTTTCAAAGACCAACCATATACGTTGGAAATAAACAATAACGAATATCGTTAACCTACGAGCTTGTAAGAAATTCTGAGACTATTGTCAAACACGTACGTTTGAGTCTGATCTCAGAGTTGGTATAATAGAAACGATAAAGAATGGATTTTTCGATGGACTCGATACGGTTGCGCGATACGTTGCGCAAGGGACGCAGAGAATCGTGACAACCGAACGAGCTCTCGATTAAATTCACGACTTGCGGAGGGAGCCACGAGCGAAAAGGAACGCGACCGAATTTATTACGCGTGTTCCAGGCGTTCGCTGCGCAATGGTCTCTGTCGCGATGAGAACATATCCCGACCAACGGCGAAAATGACAGAGAAACGCGCACGCTTCGATTCACAGCCATCTAAATCTTACACCTGCGTGATATCTGATTTCAAAAGGTACAAGCGAGAGAAGTTTCACGTAGCCGAAACGTTTCTCTTATTTATGCGGCACAGAGTGTGTCCGGTGTACTGAAAAATCGATTTCCTAGCGAGCTGTGTACCCAGGCGTTGCCGAAACGGCGAAAATAGGCCAACTGCAAACCTGTTTCAGCGACCAAAATGATCGATTTTATGGTTGCTGGAGAATACGACGGCGTTGATAGCATAAGCAACAGCGATGAATATAAATGATGAAATTTTTAGATCGATTCTACGTGTTATGCACTACTTGTGGAATATTTATGTCGGTGTTGCGAAACATGTTAAAAGGTCAGTATGCGTCAACAGCATAGGAACAGAGAGTATGTGTGGTGTGATCGGTAGAAGTGCGAATGGCAATACGGAATATGCGTAGGCACGGTTTATTTGTAACAATGAAAAATGATAATAATATAAATAAACGACGAATCAATAATTTCAACTAGGAAGAGTAAAGTTATTTTGTGTTAAAATCGAATAAATCGTTTAGAAAAAAAGTTGCTTCGTTCGATAGCTAAATAATTAAATTGATCAAATAAAGGATTATTTATTTATTCAAGTAAAATAACGTATAATTGTCCCAAAATTCAGCCAAGTAGAATAATACATTACTTAAATGGCTATTTCAAAAATATTTTCAATCCGTAAATAATATTTTAAGATCGGCGTTTGTATGACAACTTTAAACATTTGCGTTGTATTTAGGAGTTTTCTATCATTTCTCTAGATATTGTTTTATAATTATCTAATTGCTCAGGGCACTTCTAGTATACGCAAGATCAATTTTTCGATTTATATTGCGGGCTATCCCTTTCGTTACTTTATTGTTCACTTTTCTTCCTTTTGTAGCTCTGCATCTACTTTTCTATTCTTAATAATATGTACTAGCAGTGAGAAATTTCGCATTTATCATTCAAATCACCAGAGCAGTCAAAACGACCAGTTACACAATCTTTCGTAATAATTTTATAGGTTTATTACCTTTTGAAGAATTTGAATGATTTTTTGTATTTTTACAAGTTACTAAATGATCTTCAGCAAAATTCACGAATAAAGCTTGTCTCTTTTCTTACAGAAGATACGTAGTATCTAGCCTTAAGAAATATAAAAATAATAATTGAACAGGTCTATCGATTTATTTATTTGTCTATCTAAAAAAATTTGTTTAGTTAAAAGGTTCATATTAGCCAAGTAGAACCTAACTGGCAACAACTCTCTCTCCTGTTTATAACTACGTATATGTTCACAATACCCTACTATTACTGTTACGCAGCGTATGATGAAATAAAAAGTCTCACTGGAACGTAATTTGCATACATGTTCGTGAAACCGTTGTCTGATACCAGCCTTTTACACTACGCGCATTATTTCCAGATAGCGAAACCGTGACACTCAGTTTGCATAGCTAATGAATTTTTAATCCCTTAGCGTTAAAGGATTCAAGTGAATTTGCACTTAAAATTTTGTTATCGCAATTTTAAGATTTGGCGCGCGCGCGCGCACACGCACACACACACACACACACACCCAACACACACACCACACGCCACACACACACACACACACACACACACACACACACACACACACACACACACACGCACGCACACACACACACATTAGCTTTCAAGATACAGTATTTGTTAAATATTAGATGAAGCAGACGAAATTATATAAATTGTATATTTATACGATATAAATATTGTATCTTGCTTTACGATATAAACGAATAATATATAATAATAGTATATAATAATAGACGAATATTGTATCTTGCTTTACGATATAAATAATATTTGTAGGTAACTATTCTTAAGCTTCAATTAATATAATGTCAGCAAAGCGATAACCACATTTCTTTAATTTTGTTACAGATATCGGAGTACTAAAACACACGCAGCTTGTAAACGTAAGTTCCACTTCCTTACAATTTAAGAGAATGAATTTATACTCTGCATCTTTCAATTTTTTTTCATTTTCAACGATACGGTATTTTATAATTTGAACCGCTGACACAAGCAAGCTACATGTTTCAAATAGATTAAATAAGCTACGTTATTAACATAAAAATAATTTAGAAAAACTAACGTTTCAAGTGTAACAGAAAATTTACATCAATACATAAAAGAACATTTATGTATTCCTTTTGCAATCAATTTTCTTTAGAAATGTCAACTTTTTATGTTGATCTTTCAATTTTTGCTATTTGTACCGTTTTTATTTACATATTTTTATATACACATATAATATTAACATTTTACAGAATTTAACATTGTGTATTTTATGCTAATAAAGCAAAAACGTATCATAGTTTAATTTACGCATCAGTAAAGTAACAATCGGTAATAAATATAAAAATACAGAGAATTCGCGCTTTTCGTTTGAAAAGAACAATTTCGAGTATCAACGTATATATTTGAACGCGAGTAAATTATATGAAATATCGTATCTCTCGATCGTCTTATTAACAGTAAATTGAAAACGACTTTTCTACCGAATAAGAACCGACTATTTTACGAAAACGTATTTATTTTTAATACGATGCAATTAAATTACAAAATTTCATGTAACAAGACTTATTTCTTACGGTTATCGTAGCTGTATATTATAAAATATCTTAACATGACAAAATGCGGTTTGAGAAGTTAAAAAAAATGTTCGAAACCGGCAGATAAAACCGGCAAATAAATTTATTAACAGATAATTTAAATTTATGGATTGTCGAGTCCACGAAGAAGTAATAAACGCTGCTTTTATCAATTACAAATTTAATATGTCGAACGTGCTTTACTAAAATCTACATAATGTAACCATAAATCGATTAAAATACTCGTCCATACATATGTATATCTATACTTGTCTACATCTACATCTCCTAATTCATATAAAACATCGAATCAATTATTTTTCGATTGTTATTGTCGTTTTGTAGCAGATATCTCGCTACTGGAAATTGTTTTGGTGTGCGATGATTACACACAGACTGAGTCAATAAAAATTACCACTCAAAATAATGCGTTACCCAAAAATTTTCGTTTCGTTTAGAATCTCAGAACCTGAGCCGATTTTCGGGCTTTGCTCTCCTCAAATCTTCCTTTCTTTATAAAATATGCGCTGCCACTTGAAGACTTCGAGTTCACATTGATATTTCAGAAAATGTAATTTTGAAAAAGTCTAAAAATGTTATTCATCTGGTCGATATAACAAACCTCGTTCTAAAAATTTTTCAATCAAGTCAATAGATAATGAGTTAATTCGAGTGGTAATTTTTGTTGACTCGTCCGATATATCATACGCAATTGTATAAAAGCTTATTGCTCTAAGCTATCGTTATTAAATATTAAAAGGATTTATTCATTGCCTGACTAACATAACATGTATGGTTGAGCAAATTCAATACATTAATAACACGTTATGAAGGAAAATAGGGTTAAATGATGATTACTATGCTCATGTATCACAAAGTGCAATAGCTGGGGAAACATAAAAAGAATTATGTCACGATAGAAGATTACTGTTGGTACTAAATAAATTGTAATAAAATGTAACAGTTTACTACACTGTCGTAAGAATGATCAAACGAATATTTCATTTAATTATAGTGGGAATTCAACACTTATTTACAGACTACGACTATTAGTGGATTATTAGGTACTTGCAAACCAATTTCAGGTATTTTTGTATTGTTTATACATTTTCTATCTTTTATCGTAATTTCAGTACGTTGTGTGTCGCAAGCAAGTACAGTAAAGTAGATAAACATATCCACCAAAAAATAAAAAATTACATTCGACGCTGACAATAATATTGATCTGAGAGTTAAGTTATACAAAATAAAATACTACATCACAAGGATGGATAAATATGATACATGTATATGTTCTCGTAATTAATAATGTATTTATTTGTATTTGTAATTTTTTCGTACAAGTACATCGGTTCGTATAAAAACGATTTCAGAGTACAAAAACCGACAACTGTCCGACTAACCAAGCCGCGTGTCTTTATACAATTGAAAATTTTTATGAATACAATTAAAGAAATGAAATATAAGCAAACATTCGTCCCATCGCTTATAAATATTATAGGCAGTACTTTATTCTGCATATTTTGCATATCTTGTCAATTTTGAAATATAATATCGGTATATTTTTCTACATTTAAATCTTCTATAAATGCAAAAATATTCATAGCCTCGAAGTAATATTTTAATATCATTGGGATAAAGTAATTTCCTTTCCTTCGCAAATATCTCTGCAATATTGTTTAAATAATTTTTACGCAGGTGCTTGTAAAAATCTTTAAAATTTTACTGCATACTAATATACTAACCTCCAGGATACACATTTATTTAATACATCGAAAATTACTATATGGGTATTACTAATTTTTAAATATAATATCTGTATATTTTTCTACATTTAAATCTTCTATAAATGGAAAAATATTCAAAGCCTAGTAGTAATATTTCAATATCATTGGGATAAAATAATTTCCTTTCCTTCGCAAATATCTCTGCAATATTGTTTAAATAATTTTTACGCAGGTGCTTGTAAAAATCTTTAAAATTTTACTACGTACTAATATACTAACCTCCAGGATACACATTTATTTAATACATCGAAAATTACTATATGGGTATTACTAATTTTTAAATATAATATCTGTATATTTTTCTACATTTAAATCTTCTATAAATGCAAAAATATTCATAGCCTAGTAGTAATATTTCAATATCATTGGGATAAAGTAATTTCCTTTCCTTCGCAAATATCTCTGCAATATTGTTTAAATAATTTTTACGCAGGTGCTTGTAAAAATCTTTAAAATTTTACTGCGTACTAATATACTAACCTCCAGGATACACATTTATTTAATACATCGAAAATTACTATATGGGTATTACTAATTTTGAAATATAATATCGGTATATTTTTCTACATTTAAATCTTCTATAAATGGAAAAATATTCATAGCCTAGTAGTAATATTTCAATATCATTGGGATAAAGTAATTTCCTTTCCTTCGCAAATATCTCTGCAATATTGTTTAAATAATTTTTACGCAGGTGCTTGTAAAAATCTTTAAAATTTTACTACGTACCAATATACTAACCTCCAGGATACACATTTATTTAATATATCGAAAATTACTATATTACCCTGTGAGGAAAATTTTTAACAAAAAGAAGTAACTGCATTGTTGAAGAATAATGCGACCGACGAAATTACTTCGAACGATAGAGCGGGGATTATTCGTTCAATTGCGGATCTTTGTCTACACCGGCTTCTACAATTCGTCGTCATTAGAAGCCATTAAACTCGTTTCTTACAAGATTCTTTTCGTTTCTCGACCGAATAAAAAGAACGACTGATTTGTCTGGAGTTTGAATATTTTCCTGCCACGTGTATTTTTCATTCCTACATACAGTGTGTTAGGAAAATGGATGATACGTATCAGCTGCGAGTGTAGATAGCAAAACACTTTGAGAGTTTGAAGGATATCGGCTCTTATATCTAATTTCGTTTACCTCAAAGCGAGAAACGTGAAGTGCGAGTGAAATAGAAAGGAAAGTTCCTCGGCTGATTTATTCAATTATTATACAACAGTCAATAGAGATAGTTTCTAGCGTAAAATTAAATTGTTTATAATTTGAAAAATTGGCTCCAAAGGATATATCTGTTCATGAATTTTCTTTATTGATTCGGTGTCTAAAATCACGACCAACAGACGTCGTTCAAATTTTCTTAACACCTTGCATATAAGTGCATCACAGATTCTTGTATATCGAGAAATACGCATGCGTAATACATAGAAATATAAATCGGAGAGAGGTATTTCACTTTGACGCACTACTACTCTGTCCCGAATGTGAAACGTATGTTGCGTTACGTGCTACGCGAATTACTGCTTTCTGTTTCTGAAATATTCTACAATATTTGGGGAATAATACGTATAAACGACTAACAACAATACTTGCTAATACAATAGCAGAAGCGTAGTTTTATGTATTATTATTTTTTCTGTGAATAAATAATTATTTGCGTACTTTGCGGATATTTATTTTCACTTTTCAATTTTTAGAGATTCCTTTATCTTCATTGGATAACGTTATAGAATTATTAAAAGAATTTTATAAATTTTCGTACTTTTTGCGCGGATTAAATATACAGCTATAGTTTTTAATCTGAATAATTTCTCGAAATTCTCAGTATTTTATGTTGTAATTTATCAAGCGTTATTTGAAATAATTCGGGCGAAAAAATAACTTGAAACTATGATATAGTTCAATGTTAAAATCACTTATGTGTGTGACATATTGAAGGAATCAGTTTTAGTCGTTTATAGATTACTGTAACCTGTTTCATATGCGTACTCGGATACACTGAATACAAACTACATGAACATGTACACGTATCTTTAGGCTTTAACGTTCTTTTATACAATTTTGCCTTAGCAATATACATGAACCTAAAAATGTCAAAAAAATGGGAATTCCGGGACGGTTTTGCGATGTTTTCGCATAAAAAATTATTAAAGAAATTACCTCGTTAACGAACAAGTAGTGAATTAATATATTAATATATAAAAAAATTGCATAAACGGAATATTATTAAATATGACTTAAATTATTTAATTAATATGTGGTGATATAAACACCTTTGTAACCATCGTTTTGGGTGACAACAAGACGACGATAAAACAAACAAGAAAATGAACAGCCGAAATAAACGCTGATCAAATGTAAGCGACAAAGGTCTAATACAACAGTCGACCGAGACACCTTCGACACAGACGCTCGAATAAGCGAGTATATTTCCGAGCATTCGAGCGAACACACAAGCAAACAGTTATACGCGAGCGACCTCAACGACCTTCGGTTTTCAACGAACGTTGTTAATTTTATATCGTCTACTTTATCTTTGCTCTCATGACCACCTCAAACAATTAAATATCATAGTAATATTATTAAATAATTATTAATTAATAGTTACTTAATTGTTTAATTATTATTAATTATTATAGTTTATCATAATGTTATAAAATTCGAATCTCATAAAATTGTAGCACTAGATGGCAAACGAAAATAATATTAAGCAAATTCTCGATGCGCCTTTTCGTAATCACAATATGAATTCAATAAGGTTCAACGATGTCAACTGACTGAAAGGAAATCATGAATGAATGTGAATTGAAATGATCCTCGATGAGTTAAGGAAAACATTTAATAAATAACGCAGGCAATAATTGTAATAAATTCACTAAACTGTACGATAATATTCAATTTTCTATTGCAAACGAGACCCAGGTATAATACATATTTTTGGTAAAAAAAAAAAAAAAAAAAAAAAGAAGGAAAGCAGAAAGGTTTGATTCTACTGAAAGCACATGAACGTTCATAGATCACAAAAATAAAATTTTTTCCAAAGCAAGATTTATATGTGTGTTGATACACCAAGAAACTATAGTTCTCTCAATGCACACGGTCGTAAGGTCGAAAAGAGTTATCGGGTACCGTATATTTCAACTCGTTTGCCTCGATTAGTCGTGTATCACACGCTTTGTGAAACATGAAACGGCTGCAAAAAGTATAATAAGCTGAACTTTGAAAAGAGTATTCTGATCCTACTTTCGAGGGCAAAAAATTATAATCCGAGTGTAACGCGTAACGAGTTAGCAAGTGTGTATCGTGTATAGACGAAGTTATCTCATTCGACAGTCGGGGATTAAGTGGTGACAAGTACTTATTTATGTATGTATGTATGTATGTATATAAAAACGTACGTGAGGAGCGTGGCAACAGAAGAGCAGCAATTGCAACCACTCGAGCACTCTCGAAGTTGTTGTGCAAGTTATGTTCCAATATAGTCAAGTCGACTCTTATGGTGAAATGTTAAAACGTCTACAAGCAACCACAAAGAGAAGATGCCCTGGAAAACTTGGTAGAAAAGTAGTTTCTACCACAACGGTACTCAACCACGTTCTGCGACTGTCACACGGATGTTATCGTGCAAAATTCCCTTCCCGTGCCTTAGCGAGTCTCGCTCGTGATGAAGATTTTGGCCCGAACATAAACATCGCGAGCCAAGCTCGTGAACAGAAAATCGGGACCAAACATGAACGTCGTAATCGAATGTTAGTTGCTATCAGTACGCCGCGAGACTTAGTCGCGATTCTTATAATTGAACTTTTTGTTTATAATAAGCTAGTTATTATTACGTTCCTTAGGACAAAATCACATTTGAAGACTCTTGAATTTCTATCGAAGTATTGCTTATTCGTGAAATATAATTTTGGAAATATAATATATTTATAATGTCTGTAGAAGGAAAAAGAATTAGAGTTTACTTGCCCACCAGCAGCATCGTGTAAGACTATATCACAGGCTTAACATTTCGGCTGGTATTGTGACTGTTCTCGAGCATCAGGCTGTTTTGTTTACACGCTTGGGGCCGAGTTTCGTCGAGCTAAATGGCACGGGAAGGGGTTGAGATCAATTTCAGACGAACTTTCTGTTACAAATCTCCACCGATCCAGATACGCGGAATCACGCTACCGGTGGCTTATACATTTACTTTATGTACACCCTACACATGTGTGTGTGAAATGCGAAATATGTGAAATACGTGTGTTTTATACAGAATCCACTATATAACAGAATAAAGCCAACTACTATTTAGTCGCTACTTCGTTGCTTACAGCTCCATGTGTGGTCACAAATTAAATCGTAAGGCAAGAGGTTAATTAAGTAGCGCTACAACTATCGTACCTTGATAGTACATTGCACGCGTTATATTTGCACATTATACTGCAACACGTAAATATTTGTAGGTACTACATAATTACGCCGAGAAAGTTCAATAGACAGGCACTTGTATTAGTATATAATTATAGTATATTTCTTCATTTACAGTTTTATTATATTATATATATATAATATTTCTGAGCTTTTTCTACTAAAAAAGATACCAAACATAATCATGTTTGAATATAGGATACATCATTTGAAACAGCTGTTGAACTTCTCTTTCTATTTCATGTTGCATGTTTCTCACTTTTTCTTTCGGTATACTTAAGAACATGTGTCTAATGAGACAATTTCGTAGCAGTTGGTTGGAATAACAATTTTTGCTACCCCTTTGTGTTCTTTCTAACGTTAATGTACACATACTACCGATTTATGGTTCAATACTCTGTAGCTATACGTACACAGCTACGGTCTAGAATACTCATATAGATGAAAAGCTGAATGCAGCGTGATTGACGACTGCGGACCAACGGAAAGAGATCAAATGGACACGTTAGAATGGAAAACAATTCCGGAAATATACACGAAGATTAAGGGTGCACGGTGCTACATGGAGTTCTAATTACACCTGATAATTATGTGTATTGTATGTATAAGGAATCGAGAGCGTCATACAAGAGCAGTCTGAGAATCATTTATGAATGGGCTGGTCCTCTGACAAGTTGTGCGGAAATATTATAAAATTGCTAAAGCACACTAATAAAGTATGCTAATGTGTATATTGTACATTTAAATTCCAAGGAATTATTATCTATTACTACCACCTAATCTACAACCGTGCTTTTGTCTTAATAAGACTGAAAATTAATTTTGTCAAAGTTATTAGCATATTATTTTATACTAATCTTTATATATATATATATATATCTAAATTTATTGTATAATAAATATTACAATAAATATTGTATATATATATAAATTATTTAACATTAGCTTCGCGGAAGCAAATTTCATTTCTATAATTACTTTATTAATTACAGAAACAAAAATCTTGCAATCCAACATTTTTACGGATTTAATGGCTCTATGCCCTTTAAGAACCAAATTTTTAACTTTTGTTTTCTACGGAAAATATAATGTTCTGAAATTTCAAATGTATCAAAAAATTAATACAATTACTGTTTAATTGATATATAGCTCGTTAAAATGCCCAGTTATATGTACATTATACATATGTATACAACATACGTCAATAAAAGGTTAAAAGAGGGCATAGTTCCCTGACCTTTACTTGTACTGTAAGAAGTATAAAGCTTTACGAGGTGTCAATCCTATTCATCTTTTTCATTTTTATTTATTATTCCGCTTTTATTTTTATTTTGCGATTGAAATACATTTGAATGTCGTTGCAAACAGCCAGACCACAATTAAAAATTATAAGCACAAATTAAGCATAGTCTACTCCACCAGACATAATATACACAGAGGAGCCAAACTCTTTCCTAACCAAATTCTCGTCAATTTCAGCGACGTTTTGTTATACGTGCTCGTATCATGTCCCAACGGGACAGAATTCTCTTTCATTCTTTGAGTAAAGTTGGTCCCTTTGTTTTCAATGTGGACTTAAATCGGTCTACTTGCTCGCAATAGACTATAGCTGCAATCGCCCGTTTGAATTCCGGTAGCTCAAGGTTCATTCCCTTTGCATGATTCACTGAACAATTGAATGCTAGATTCTTCGTAAACAGACTACATATTACATACTGGCAATGCGAACGACTTGTAAATTTCGTCAGTGTTCCATATTAGTTTAATGCTATATGTTGATTTAAAAATGACTCGTGTTTCATGTTAAGCATGGCAGAAAAGAATTCTCCAATCAAAATGTCTTTCCTTAATATAATCCAAGATATAATACAATGCAATTTTAATATAATACAATTTCCACGACAAGCAGCGTATTCTGATTTAAATAAGTAATAGCTTTATAATAAATTTGATTATTCGTATGTATAGTACTTGAATATTGTGAAAGAGAATATTAAAAAATGAAATTTCTCAATTATTCTAAAGAACATCAACATATTTTAAATGACATCTATTTGATAATCCTTAATTTTATGAGTATTATTTAAACTAAAATTAAAATGAAAATTCATTGTTTCGTATTAGAAATCGTATTATTATTGTTATAGGATTATAGAATCACGAATTCTACTTGAACAAATTATTAATTAATATATAACAATATATAATATCATATATAACAATAATATCAAAATGTTAAGTACTAGAAGTTCAAAGGAAGATTCACAAAAATTGTACTTTAAAAAGTTTAGTAATTTTCATTTTCATTGTCATACAAAAATATTTTAATTTCCTTTTACTTGAAGAAATATTTTTAAAACGTCGATATACTTGTACAATTTCGTATAATACAACATTATTGTCTGATTATTATCATACATTAATGTATTATCATGTATTAAAAAATTGGTAGTTGTACAAAAAAGAAGCTCCTCGTCTATTTTAATGTCGTTGAAACGTGTTGTAACATTTTGAGCAAATTTTTCCTATACTTATAACAGCCGCTAGGCTTTCGTTTTGGAGCTATTCACACAAAAAGCTGCAATTAAATTTAGCCCAACATAAAGTTAACTTGTTGATTCTAATTATCTTTAATATAAATAAAAAAAATTAAATTTGTGGGTTACATTAACATCTTTACTAATATTCCTGTTGCGTATTATCATCGCAAAAAATGATTTTTTTATATAAAAAAAAGTCGCTTATCCCAACATTAAAGTAATAATAGAAAATTGCAGATAAACATTTGATTTTCTACTAATTGTGAAGTTCAACTACTGATAACTCGTTTACAGTTCAGTACAGTTTCAGATTTCCCCAGCACCTCTGAATAACGAAAATTCATCAACTGATGGATTTGCTTCCTACGCGATTACGTGAAAGGTCAAGCGGATATTTTTGTCCTGCTGCATACAGATAACGTTTGAATAGAGAATCCAATAACCACTCCATATTTAAATATTGCAAAGCTGGTTCATTTTTACTAAAAATTTCGAGCCATGGTATTAGACTATAGTCGACGATAATAATCTCTCCTATTGTGCCATTCCACAAATACATAAATTTAAAACGTTGAAAAATGGAGTTTGATACTCATATATGCATATACATTATTCATTGAAGACCTAACACTTGACAATCATAACGCTAGAAGTATTTATATTCTGACTAAAGATCGAAGAAGATAATTTTACAAAATCGACAAAGATCTCAACATATTGCTTTACGCCTCAGATACACGTAATAAATGCAATAAAAGTAACCCGTAGAAGAATAATGAAAATAACACCATGGGCGAAACATATTTTAGTCAAATAAGGCACATGTATGTAACAGAAACCATAATAAATATAATTCTGCATGCAATAATTGCAAAAAGTATACATACATTGAAAATGCTCGTCCTGTGTAAGATCTTCCTATTTTCCGTAACTGAATCATCGAACACATCACACACATCACACACATCACACACGCACGCGCACACACACGTACACACATGCACACGAATATTATTTATAATTATAATACATGTCTTTTATGAGATTATATATTTAATATGTATTTGAAATTTCTGAAACTTTAATTTAATTTACGTAAAATTAATAATGTATTGTTTATTGTATTCTAGGATTACGTATTTTACTTTTTTGGTAATTTTTAAACTTCGTTTTTGAAAAATTATATATCTATCTTAATTATATATATTGTGTAAAACTTTTAACTCCTTATAGCATTTTGTAATCTAACGAGGTAAATAAAAAAACTATCAATATTAAGCAATAAGTCTAAAGAATTGAAAGGATGACGTAATAATTTCGAAGAGAAGTATAACTTTTTAGATTATATAATTTGTTGCGACCGTTCGCGGAGAGAGAGATTTATTTAATAAATTCTCGTTACAATTTTGATAATCGATGCCACGAGCCAGTCGTTTCCCTGTTTCGATTAAGATAACAGAGGTGTTCAAATGATTGGAACACTGAATTAACAGTGTTGATATAAGCTTCTATTTTCAACAATATTTAAAAATTATAATCAACACGTTACAAATGATTTAACGACGATACCACTAGTTTGCTGTTACGACTCGACTCGACTTTATTATATTTCTCGATATATTCGTTTGACTAAGCGACCTCGATTTTGTTCCTCTGAACCTCTCGATACATTCGGTTTGAATCCTCGTATGACACTAATTGCCCTTCAATTTTTTCCTTTGTCTTCTCTTGGAGACGACCCCCACCACGCTCGGGTCTCGTAACCGTTCGCGCCTATGGTCACGTATGCCACGTTTTTTGTGTAGGCAAAATAACGGACCGAAAGCGAATCGATGTTTTTTAGAACTCGCTGCTTGACGACAACTATGCATTTATCGCTATATTGTATATATCTCGCCGGTCATGTAAGACGATCTGTTTGCGACACTATAGTGCCAAAGAAGAGGGTTAGGAACACGGCCTATAGTAAACCTCGGAGCGTAATATAATTTTTTAACTGTCTATAATCACCTATTGTCATAGTAAAAAACTGAATTTCTTTTTCGATTCATTGACGTCGATATAATATTTCGGTAGATATTACCTTATAAATTGAAAGTGTAAAATAGACGACATTGCTTGTTGTTTCAAACATTTCTAAGCAATTCTTACCTAACATTCAGAAAAAATGTTCATTGTCGGATAAAGAAAGAAAATTATTATGCTCGAGATCAGTGGTCTTATCCTTTCATGTGCAAATTCCACGAGTTTGTGTTCCAGTATTCATATTCAATTGGCAACTATATATTCCAGTCGCGAGATACACTCGCACTTGCTGATCTTAACTCCCCTAAAGCCAAAATTATGCGCATCCTTAATTCTCAGCCAGAAAAATTCGAATGAAGAGAACGTGCTGTGGAATTTGCAACAACTTACGTGGGTGTACCAAGGAAACTTTAACCATAAATATTGATCATTCCTCGTTTTCGTTCATCTTCCTTTTAAGCCTTGTACTAAATCAGCTCCCGACGCGAGTTTAATGTTAGTTATCTTTACTGCTGCGCAAATGTTGCGCAAATATTTTGAGCGATCTGAATTAGAAATCATATTATTCACGTCGAAAGTGCAGATATGAGTGATTACTGCTTTTAACATGAAATATATTCGATGATTTTTAGGGAAGCGGACAATATGAGATGTAAGAGATTGTTGTTTGAATATAACTGACTTTATATATGAATTTTTAGGTAGTTAATAATAATTTGTAATATTTTAGCGAAATGAATGTTCTTATTGTTGATACTATAAGCAACGGAAGAATATAATATGAATAATGCAAATAGAGAAAATCATAGACTAAATTAAATTATGTTGTTACTACTACTTACATATGTATAGTGGAATTATCAAACTGATGATTACGTGTTATTCGTACATTATTAATACGCTTGTAAAAAATCTAATAAACGATTATTAATTCATTTCGCTAGTGCTTTAAATAAGTACAATACATGACATAAAAGATATAGAGGTAATTTTTTTAATTCCTTGATTTATCACGAATCCATTTGCAATGATTAGTATAAAATGAGTCTTCATACGAAAGATATAAGCAAAAGAAACACAGGAAAAAAGATAAAAATAAAAGAATGAAAAATGAAGAAGTACTATAAGCGTTTGAGAAATTGATTATATCAATACGACAGAATTATTAAAACTCGTAAACTATTTGTAATCTTCATCATTATTCTTCAAACTGACTGCAACAACATTCTGGTACATTTATCAGTATTTTTACGTCCTCGTTATCTAAAATACTTGAAATTTTTAATAATTCTGAAAATCCTGCATCCTTTTCAAAAAGTAAGATTTTTTACTTCTTTACTTCTTATTAATAGTCTCTTCATCTTCACGAAGATTCATATATAATGCTTTTTTATGTCTTTCCTTGTAGCTCGCATACTTGAATCACAACATACTAATCATCTAAATAATTTTTCCATAGTATTAGATAGATTTCCATAGATTCGTTATTTCATTCTTACGTTTCATCAGAAAATTCCTCTATATATCATTATTCGGCCACCGAGGCATATTAACAGCGTACACTGTTCGTGTTAAGACCGCATAAAATTCATTTTTTCTTGAGCCTGTTGTTTCGTGCTCTGTATTTTCCGTTCCGCACGGCTTAGTTGCTTCTTCGATTTCTTTCTTGCGTGTGGCAGCATTCGTATGTTGTACTAATAGCCATTTCATTTCACATTTCAAACTTTTATTATAAAGGTTACAAATGCTTTCGTCATCATTTTCGTCAATGACAAATTTGGAATCATTTTTGCTCAACTTTGCATTAGTGTAGAGATGAAATTAATTTAAAAGATAGATACTCCACATAGGCACGATATATGCATATACACGGCAAATAACATGATGGTATCTAACGGCAAATAGTATGTTCTCGCATGTGCTGTTAAGCATAAATATGCAAAGCATATTCATTATGCAAAAAAAGTGCAATAAAAAATATATTTTTAGAGTTCTCTAATCACGAAACCTGTTCAGACCCCACTGCATTACCTGCTAGCTATAAAAATATACATTTGCATAAACATCCACTGTCTAATCATCAGATAATTCAAGTAGTAGAACCTTGATTATCTGAATTAATTATAATATATGCTCTACGGATAATCGAATACTATTTGCTTTTACTTGAGAAAAAATCGTTTATTTTAAATTATTTTACAAACATTAACATCGAGTAGAGGCAAAAACAGAAACTGTGGAATAAAATTATAATAATTCTTTTCAGATTTTATTCTTATTTCCTAATCTTCGTTAGAAGTAACGATCCCGAAAATTTTCTACTAATCAAAATTAATTATTATAAAATATATTGATGTTTTGATAAACGAATTCTTATTCTGTCAATAGAGGTTTTAACAAACGATGTTCTACTGTATTACGGATAGAAATAATAAGAGAAATGTAAAACTATAATATTAATAAAAACATTATATACATACGTACATATTACTATATATATAATAAACATTATATATATATTATATATTATATATATAATGTTTCTATTAATATTATAATATCATAATATTATAACATATATTATAAAACACAGTTTTGAACAATTCAGGCATGAAAACTCCACGTAAAAAAATTAAAATTGATGGATACATACATCAACAAATCGAGAACTTTATCGCAATTTAATACTATAAAACTCTCTGATAGTAATTACAACCTGGTTAATATAAGTGTAGTTTGTATTGTTTATATGTTGAACTACTACGCTTAGAAAAAATGTAGATGTGGATCATACTTGCATATTTTGGCAAAATTCGTGTTACGAAAAATCAAAGTGTCGAGATACTTATGGCAGGTAGTGTACATATAAGAGCTATAGTGAGCATACATATAGATATTACGAGACAGGGTGAAACATAATACTCTTACCTTCAGGTCTGGAACTTCCTCGATGGTCTTTTCACAGTTAAAGTGGTTCTCAAAGTATTTCTCGAATTAAAGATATAATCGTTTATAAATTAAATATATAAATAAATTAAATTTATAAATATTACTATAAATTAGATATAATAAATAGAGATATAATCGTAAATTAATTTTAACTGATATAAATCGTAATAGCGGTTAATATAAACAATATGCTTGTAATTTGTTGCACTTTAAATTGTAATCATAATGTCTAAATAATTAAAGATTCCATTATCTGAGCATATATTTACCTCCATATCGCACATGTCACATATACTTACATGTAATTCATGCATTATATATATGTTTGTTATATTTTCAAATTTCACATGCTTTAGTTGTATATTTTGATTCATTGCAAACTGATATGTAAATAGAAGAAAATTCGCTATTGGTTCAGTGCGCAGACCGCACGCTTTCAAATATGTATGACTGTTCCACTATTTAATACAAACGCAACAACGCGATAAAAAAGACAAAGCCTTTGTGAATAAGTAAATTATTACGTATTAAAGCATGGACAATTTGAATGACTAGTCAGATTATATTTTCTAGTCAACAAGTTAAAGGACAAGATCCACTTATGTATCTTGCCGTTATATCGTGCCATTAAGGTTATAACCATTGACCTTTTCACAGTGTAGCACGGAAATAACTCGGGCAAATTAGTACATATAGTACTGCATATCTTTGTCCCCATACAACTTATATCTATTGCATTTATACTATTGTGTATTCGAATGTATTCATACTGCGTAATGTTTTACATATGAAATTATTCAAATATTCTGGATCTTTACATTCGACCTTTTTCGGGTTTATTATAGGTACGAAGTAACATAACATCGAAGAACCAGATATACCTTTTCGATGAGAGATTGCCCTAAGTTAAATCAATACAATTTTCAGCAAGAAATCAATCGACATTTTAGAAAGAGAGATATGCAAAGACTAGACTGGAAATTATATTGCAGAAGATTAGAAACTCGCGTAATTTTTAGAAGATACTTGAAAACTAGATGCGACAATAAAAAGAAAAAAGACAGTACGACTCAGGGTGATGGATATTACTTGGCTATCATATATCCTTATAAACCCTTAAGGATATAAGTAAATAAGTCGCGCCGAAGAGTATATTTATAGACAAATTATATTTATACCATAACCTTTGATGCATAACCTAAATGTCTCACAATTACAAGAGACACCAGCCAAGCACAACACGCCGATTTTCATGAAACTTTGCAGATTCATAGTGCAGCTAAAAATATTCGACATTTATTTATCGTTATCGGTAACCGTTTACGTTTAGAAGGCAAAAACAGCACTTTAGCGTATCGATCCGCCCGAAGGAAGAAAAACGTGAGAATTTTCGTAATTTATGGCGCTCACTTTCGTAGTCAAGAGCCTATTTTAGAGTCGGGATGTTAGCACACACGATTAGAACGATTTCTTTCGCCAATTGCAACAGTACTTTTAATTTTTCAAGTACACTGCGTCCTTAATAGCCGAACCATCCAGAAGAATTTCTGCGACTTGTACTTAATTTTTTTTTTTTTTTTTTATTTATAACTGCAATCAATTCTTTACAGAATTTTTAGTAGTTAGGCTGGTGTCTTATACTTAATTAAATTCGACATCTCACGTTCGTCCAAGTATCGCTCACCCACGTCCCTCCAAGAGTCTCCCGCATTTTAGACATACGGAGATGCAACGAGCGACGGCCAGCGAGCGAGCATACCGATTAGCCATCTTCTTGCACTCGGTGAAGATTAATCAGCACGCATATTTTCGGGATTTCCATTTTTGAATCTTGCCGAACGTCCCGTTGTGTCTGGCACGGCCAGTCTTGTACGAGAATTTGAATCGCTAGCAGCTTCTCCGCCATTCGTGGGTTAAAAATCGTTTTAATTTCTTAGCATTCGGAAAGAACAGTCTCGTCTGAATTTACGACTCCCTCCAAGCAGTCGCCAAGTGAATTATCATGCGAGCCCTCCAACTATAAACATGATATCCAAGCATTCATGCAGCAAAGTATCGTTTACTCAGTTGACACCACCAGTTCTCGGTCTCGGGCGAATTTTACATTTCGAATCGCAGTTAATGATCAGCAGTCGGCAAGTGAAGTATCGTTTAATCGTTCGTAACCGATCATTTATAAATTTTATCTCGGCAGTTGGGCACAGTTCGAAATCATTCTCATCGAAGGACAACCCTTAGTGTCACTGATAGTTCATCATTCATTCAGCCATTACTTTCCCTCGCGAATCAGTTATTTAAGGTTAGTCCGGCCGTTAACAAGTACAGAGCAGTGTCGTCGACGTCCGACACATACACGCGCGTGTTTTCGAGAAGGAGAAGCCGAAGGAGAAGCAGGAAATCTGGCATATCACAAGAGCAATCGAAGAACAGTTAGCGACACTAAGGAGGAAGAAGGTGACTATCCCGAGCCAACAAGGAAGGCAAGCGAGCTCAGGTCAAGGTAAGCTCGTTTCGATTACCGATCGTATCCTAAATTATCACTGCTCAGTGATGAGGCGTTTCGTCGTCCATTTTGTTCGTAATATACGTAAGAATTTTTCGCTTCGTAAATGTCTTTGCCCGTGAATAACAGTGTCGACGAAAGTGTTCGCGGAATTAAAAATAAACAACTCACATTCAAAAAATACAATAAATACTAAGCAAATGTAACCGACGAAGGTTGAATGCAACGGTTAACTAACGATCGACCGAGACGCCTTCGACACAGGCACTCGAATAAGCGATTCGTGTAGTTCCGAGCATCCGAGCGAACAGACAAAGCGAACAGTTTAACGCGATCAACATTAGTGTCTTTAGTTTTCAATAAACGTTATTAAACTTATATCGACTACTTTATCTTTGCACTCATAACCTCCTGAGTCTATCGACGAGAAGTACACGACGCGCAAAACCATTCATCGATGCGTCGAAATGAAGTCACTGTTTGCCGAGTACGTCATGGAACAGCTGCTTACTGTCCGCATGATGGCAGGTCGGTCCTTCGTAAACCGCGGGAATCGATTACCGCGGCTGTTTCTTTGTTAAGGAGGGCTGTCATCGCATTCGAATACGCATAAAGGTCTACGTTACCGTTTTCATCTGTCCGACCACGAAGACTGCTTATCTCGAGGCAGTAAGCGATCCGCCCACTGATGCATTCATCGCCATGCTAGAACCATTCGTCGTCAGATATATCGTAACATTCGTTCGAATAACGGGAAGAATTTCGTCGGAACTGATACTGTCAAGTCGTTCGAGCACCACGTAAAATTAGCACTTGGAATGATTTCTTTTCTGATGTACGTATATAACGGTTTGATAACAAATCCCAAATGAAAAGATGTAAGCACTGAATAAAATTGTAATTTTTTCTATAGCATAAAAATTGGCAATTCGTATTGTTTACATCGGTTTTATTATGCATATTTGGAAAAATTACGTGCGTTTAAGGCGTAACGTTATCCCAATTGTGTGACAACGAGACGAGTATGTTCCAAATGAAAAGTTTACAAAGTTCCATAGCAACACCCGTTACGTTAAATCTCAGCCAAATACACGCAAACTCCATCAGTATCGATACAACCCACGCAAGCTCATAACATAACTTCTGCGAAAGTACGAGTTTAACGAAAAAACGAAAGAAAAGGTAGCTCGGAGTTCCATCCATTTTCGTTCCATTCAGGAACTCCTGTCCATTGGGAACAAAATACGATCCATTCAGAAGACTGGCTTGTCACCGGTATTTGTATTGCGCGCCAATCTTTTTACACGATAGATTGATTTCGTGGAGGTCGTCGTCGCCGACGTTAGCGACCGTTGACGCCAGTACCGCCTCACAACTGGCAACGGACCGATACACGCAATCCCATTCTGTCGTAGTTCACCTTCTACTTTTGACAAGAACCTCGTGGACCTTCGAACTTGATCCAGTACCACTAAAACTGTGTGATTCCGGTGTAATGGACACAAAAGATCGCTTTGCTTCCGGGTTTTTATTTAGAGTTAACACGCTTCAATTAAGCATAACCTTAGCTGTACGAATTGTTCGAAAAGTGTGATTTATAATAGTTGAAATAACGGGCTAGCGTAAAGTTTCTGAAAGAATGACTAGTTTCGGATAATCTGTATTTCAGCCCTTCGAAAGATGTTATCGTAAAATAAAAATCGAAAATGTTAGCATGACAAGTCGAAACTAAGGGTTAGGGTCATATATAGCTATGTTATACGTAGCAAATCCAACAGCTTTGTAAAATCGGTTTCGTCGATAACGAAGCGGCCCTGACAAGCAAGGGGCAAAAGTGACAAATGAAGCGAAAAACTGAAACGATCGTCCATTTTATTCGGTAATTTCCGCTGCTTCTTCTTGAGATTTAAGGCTATTACCAAAGGTTGTCTGTACCTGTGATTGTGTTATTATTTCATTAGTACAGTGACATCAAAGCTATTTCTTTTCATTTTTTTTTTTTTTTTTTTTTTTTTTTTAAGAAAATCTTTCATATTTAAAGGAAAAAGTATGACATTTGATGTTTGACATTTCTTGTTCGATGTTATAAAGTAATAGAGTGATTGTTTCACTGAAATGGCAGAGTGTTTTAGATACGATTCCGCGCATTGACATACATGCATCTAACGGAAGACAGTAGCGATAACTATCAAAATTTCTTCTTCGAGTGCAATGAAGTATGTTACGTGCAATTTTTAATTTCACTAATCGTACGTGTGTTTTCGTTTTTATCTTATAATTTATATGCCTTGACAAATGAAGTTTTCTGAATTAAATAGAATTATTTAGTTTCTTTTCGGGCTTATTTTTTAGTTGAAAATATCGTTTTTTAGCCACAAATCCACCTTTCATAATATCCCATCGGCTCTCATACCGGTTTTGATTAAATATGCCAGGCACAAATCACCGCCGAACCGACGACGTAAACACTCAATTACCGGAACTAATTGTTGCGTACTGTGTTCGTTTCGTTTTACTACCCTTTAATAACTGTTTGGAAGCCAAGTGGGCGTACTAATTAGCTCGGTAAACTCTCTCGGATTTGCAATCGTTGTCGATACCCTGATTCACGAATGATAATTAACGTGGATTCTTGTGCAAACGATGTTTCAAGTGCTCGCGAATCTCGATCGGCGCGTAAAATACACGAGAAAAATCCCTAATTGTCGACGGTAGTAATCAGAAGCTATTAAAATTAAAAGGGTCGGAGAAAATTAAAAAGCTGTTCTTCTACCGAGATAGGAACGTGGGTGGAGATAAAGCTTGTTAATGCTTTTTCCGATCGACATGAACTCTGCTCTCATTATTGCGCATTATGGTTCAATATCTAAGAAAGCCTTTCGACAAACGTACAGGAATCTTTATTTGACAGAATATTAAGTCAAATACTACTAACAAGACAGTTGTTGCATAATACCGAATAATAAACTCCATAACTTCAAAAAAAAAAAAAAAAAAAAAAAAAAAAAAAAAAAAAAAAAAAAAAAAAAAAAAATCGAAAGAACAACAGCAACAATAATTTTTGTTTTATATCATATTTAAACCGTACCTGGACAAAATCATACATGTATACGTACATCGTACACATTTAACGCAAAAATATTAAAAATTAGCGGTTGCACGAATAAGTTTGCCCAGTGCGGTTGATCGCAGTGCCTATAATCTTTCAACTTAATCGTGTAAGAGGGATTTGCGTATAATGTTTCTGCACTTAGCTGTCCCGCATAAACTGAGATGAGAAAGAAGAGAGAAAAGGAAGGAATACAGTAAAGAGAAAAAAGAGGCGAAGCGATAGAAAGACAAACTCTTGTATAGAATGAGAGAAGTGGGGGGTACGAGTGTTTAAGGAACTCAGAAAACCGGTGGGATTATAATACTGACTGAAAAGACCCTTACAAATCTTTGTACGAGGGCTTGGATTTCCAACTAAAGGAGAAGCCGGTTTGTGCCTTGTGACGAACGTAATTAAACGTAAAGTAATGCACTCGCACGTTGCACGCACACTCGAGATACGGGTACGAAAGCAATTAGAACGGCAAAAAGGAGCGAAAATCGTGTCGCGTTGATGGCAAGAAAGCCGCTGCGTAATTGCACATTTATTGTGAGTGGATGGCAATAATATTAATACCAACTTCAGTACTTACGTTTCATTAATGTCGCGTTTATGAGGTTATGTGTGCATGCATGTACCTTGCATTATAGAAACCTGCTTTGTATTACGAAATATCACTTATATCGGTAAGATTTCACGTGTTATGTGATTCCATTTCAATCCTTCATTTGTTTGTTTGTGTTTTGGTTTCTATCGATCATCCATTTATTTAGAAATCTGTTATTTATTTCTGTGTCAGTTGATTTTAACATCTTATTCCTATATGCGTTATGCGATTTTAACTGCTTGTCCTTTAAAAAGCAAATTTATTTGTTTGTAATCTTTTATTCGATATAATTATTTCCGATTCATTTTGGAAAAACGTCATTATTATATAGTTAGTATTATATGGTAGAAGTTATTATATATTAAATGTAAATAGGAGTCATTGTTTTATTTGAATAATAGGACAATCAATTAGTTCATTTGTTATGCATGAATATCGATTTTATATATTTGCTATAATTTATGTTTTATTATATTTATTTGTCCTAATTTCATCTAAAATAACTTTTGTTTAATGCTACTATCGAGATACAATTGTTTATAAGCACTTTGCTTAAACAAATTCATGGTGCTTCTATTTGACTCTGAAATACGTATTATATTTGATTTATTTTCCTTGAAATCTAGGGAGGATAGAAAATATTAACGAAATTTGTAGAATAATGACTTTACGCTTTCTAAGCTGTAATAAATGAAAGAATTAGTATTGTAGTCCGTATATTACATATTCATAGACGTATGATTCTATCTCAAGAATGGAATGTTATTTACTTCTGTTTGTAATAACGAACAATACTTACATTTTATATCTTTGTATCATAACGTAGAAGATTAAAGGCGCGAACAAAGCTTATTAATGTAAATATAATAGAACATATCTTAATAAATGGATCTAAGATACAAGACAGATTCAGAATATATAAATCTCAAAATAAAATTTAACAATACCTTGTTACATCTTTTTGTATGAAACTAACAAATGCATTTTTATGTGCAATGATAACGTTTGAACTAAATGAAATTTAATCTTTAATGCAAAGTGACTTAACTGTCGCTTTTTAAAGCGATAAGTAGGTTTAAACTAATTAAAAAAAATGCAGTCATCTAATAAAGATTTTTAAAAGATGTTATTCCTTCTACCACATATACTATACGAATAATGGTACCAGTTTAGGTAATTAATCTCAGTTGGTTCAATTTAATTATATAATCTAATATTCGTACTTGTATTTTCTACCGTATTTAATAAAATATTCTTCTATGACAAAATTAGAATTCATATTTTCAATAACGTCCAGACATCTGAGCTATTACGACATGAGATGAGAAGTTAGGAAAAGGGAAATCCTTTTCGTGCTGGCAAGCCATATTCTTTTAAACGTATGTACGTGTATAGAGACAATGATTTGTAGAACCTATATACTGCGTGACTTATTATACTGCCTTACTTAGTTCCATCGTAGAATAAAATTTCAGTGTTCAGCCAAACCTGATGTAAAAAATAAATTGAAAATAATGATTGGATTGTTGTGTATTCATCTACTACGCTTATACATTTATTGTTTATTAGAATTTCAATTGTATTTGGTTTAGATGATTGAACTTTGGTCGTGGTATTTCATTGTAACTTTGATATTTTTATATCATTAATTTTAAAATTTGATTCAACTTGATGACGAATAACTTGTATAAAAACTAACAAAATGAATGTGCTAATATTACAATTTACTTCAGTCATTACGTTATTATTTATTATTTATTTATTTATTGTCGCGTTGACTAATAGTTTCTGTTTATTCCAAAATTTCAAAATAATCGAAGAAAAATTCCTTTCGTACAATTTTTCGTTTCAAACATACTAGCTCCTACTTTTAGATGCCTCGTGAAATCGTGAAGTTTGTAATTAGCTGAATTTTGAGATCACAAATAGGTCGTTCCGTGATTTCACGAAAATGTAAACTTAAATATTTATTTTTCACATTGCTCGAAACGTTATAATCATAGACTGAAAATAGAAGCGAAGATAAACGGTTGTAGACTATGATATAATTATTACGCTTAAATAAAACGATAGCCTTACCAACAAATTCGTAACATAAATGACTCTCGGTGTCTACGAATTATAGTTTATGAATTTTAGTTATTTAAAGTGTACGATTGTAACAGGTGTTCGACGTGATTTAAAGGATTAATTCCGTTTTCTCAGTGAAAACCTATCATCATTATAAATAATGTGTTAAATTGCATTTGCAATTAATTATATTATTAACGAATATGTTATCTCTTGCAATGACGAGCTACTTGGAACAAGCAATATCGATGGAGCAGAGCAAAGTATCGAACGTGCCTTTGTTATCGAGCAAAATTCATTATCTAACGTAATTAGGTACATGTCTTACACGTGTGCGCTGCGCCTTCGAACGCTACCTGACACTGATAAGACTTCAAGATTTCATGCCCCTTTTATATCTTTCAATCGTAGTTCAATAAGCAAACCTCGGATTTCATGAAAAATTAAATAAAACGAATACTAGTTCCTACAATGCTCCGCCTATCTTTGCTTTGTCTTTGGAGGTAACGATAATTTTACTGCAAAGTGGGTTCGTTGTAGTATGTACGATATAGGTTTGCAGAAAATACTTATTCAGTGACTACAAAAAGTATTTGCTCGTGTGCTTATTTTTGAATGAAACAGGTTTCACCTGGTTCTATATTTCATTTTCGTAGTGTCAAAGTTTTGCTGCCATTGTGTACCAAGATGCTACCAAATGATACAAATTTAATATACTTGGATGTAATTTACCAGTACATGCATGAAAGCTATAACATGCAATAGTATGGAAATGCTTTCACGAATATTCCACTTACAGATCACTTATACCGCATCATGTTACATTTCGTCATTACGTTACGTTTTATCCTATTGATTCTATTTACTATGCGACTTATCAAACAGATTGAATAAAATCCATAAAATATCAAAACACTTCGCATCAGAAATCGTAAAATTGAAAGTACGCTCTGTGGTGGACAAAATTTCGCTGCGTGCATCCCAGTTTTATTGCGCAAACCAATCTGCTCGGAACTAAATCTCCGAATCATCTTTGATCTTTCCCCGATCAACCCTAAACGTAGCGCGATCGCAAAATCTAATCGGAAGGGGGCGAGATTATACGTTACTTTTCGCCATGCAAGAATTCTTCGTCCAAGCTTTCACCTGTAATTTTTTATCGAAACGTCGAACCGGTCGACTGGCGATTTTTAGCTAACTGATGCTTCGAAGACGCGATTCGCGGAAGGTTGCGATTTCTTTCAGAGCAAAGCGTGAAAAGCTGACGAAGAAAGTGACTGAACGAACAGTACGTAGACCGTAGGAATCGAGATTGCACGATATTGCACTCTGTCTGGAAGTTTCGAGTATCGGCCTTAATTCTCTATCAGAATGGTCGATTGGCTAAATTAGAATTTCGTCTAATTGATATCTCGAAGCCACTCGACAATTTGTGCAAGCATTCGGTTCATTTGGAGTTTCTTGAGCGCATTTTTCAGCGACATCGTCTGTCCCTATTTGCATCGCGCGAAGTTCACTCTAAGGAAACGACCCTCGTTACCAACAACGAGTGTTAGCTCCGTTGATGAAGCAGTTGAAATAATAAGGCAAGCAGTCTTGCTTAAAGCGGTCTTGTCCAAGTCCTATTGGCGAATAGGGGCTGATTTATTTTATCCATTCAGAACCATATCCATTGAGAGAGTTTTGTACTTGTGTTAACCGTTTGATACGGTCTTCGAATTTTTATATTCTGATCTTGGCCCCGCGTCAGAGGACAGGCGATATTGCAAGGAAAATATTAAAAGAGGGAGAAAAATTTGTTCATCAAATTGAAAGAAAAGATCATGAATATTAATAGCGATTCTTCCACGTTTTAGGCCGTATCGAAATTGAGAAATTTTTTAATGATAGAAAAACAGGGTGGCGTTGGAAGGCCGATTTAAAAATTAATTCAAACCTCCCAAGCGGAGGAGCGATTAATTCCATCTCTCATCTGAATTTTTTAATTTCAATTTTCGCACGTGTATAAGCGATAAGGATTAAGGCTGAGGACACACTGATGTATTCGCGGACGGTGCACGGTCGTTTCTTTTTCTTTCTTTCTTTCTTTTTTCTTTTCTTTTTTTTTTGCGTCAATTGGCAAATGAAGCGCAGAAATTTTATATTTATATTTGAAAGGCGAAATATGTTCGAAATGCGTCCCACAAACATGGAACGATATCGATAAACAACTGCACGAGGATCTACGTTACACCTTTTTTTTTTTTTTTTTCTTTACCTCGCCAATTAATTACTCGGTATCAGCGTCATTCGACATTTTTCTTGCTTCTAATAACAAGTTAAAGCGATGACCATTTCGCGTGGTTGTCTGACAGTGTGTTCGTGCGACCTGTATTCACGGGTGCAGGATACATGTTCAACATTCGTTCTAACATAAACATGTCGATGAAAAAATAATGGACGTTGCGCCGTACGTTGCCAGTGATGTACGTTCCTAACGTATGAGTTCTAATATACGACGATATATTTCTACGACGGACGCCGCGTCCATATTCGTGTGTGCCAAAAGGAAAGTCATAAAAAATGACTTTGAGAAAAAATTTCTTCTGTCATTATATGCGCCCTACCATTAACAATGGAGACGTTTAGATGTTCCCATAAAGCCATAAAGCAAATGTTACTTTGGTTAAATCTTCTTACTTTAGGTGAAATCTAAATTACTTTAATTGAATCTTCTAATTTCTACATCCGTTAGATTATTGATATCTACATATCCTCTTTCCCCTTTTGATTGTTTATTTTTCATATTTCACAGAAATAATATAATAAGTACTTTCCACAAATAGGCTGCATACAATGTTACAACGCTATAGAAATACATTAATGCAGTACAGTGACAATTAGACTGTGGATCTTTATGGAAATTCATTATTATTTCATTATTTTTCAGAATACGATTAAAAAAGTAGAATCACTTCACCTACCAAGTAGTACAGAAAGCATTATACTTTGGATACTTTGTATATATATATATATTTATATTATGTGCATTCTGTGCAATTCTGCACTTTCGAATTTGCTATAAATGCATGAAAATTCAGCCAGTGAAGTAACAGTACACAAATTACGAACGTACATATAATATGGCATAAAAGAGAGCAAATAGAAAACAGAGATTTGTTCACTTGTGAAAAATTTGAAGACGCAACCATGGACAGAATGCAGAAATATGTAAAAATCTGTAAAGTACTACAAATATAGCATTAGTCATAGTATTTAATAGCTAAACAATCTCTAGGTGCAATTTTTTAATCGCAAAAGTATAAATCTCACGTTGAAATTTTTGTCATCAAGCATCGATTAATCACAAACTTATCTATACAACTGTTAAGAGTCTAGAATGATACTAAGCTGTTAGAAAACTATGAATGAAAAATATTTATGTAAAACTAGCCAAATCTAAAAAAAATGATAAAAATATTTACCGAAGATGTAACATTTCTTACAGAAATTTCAAAAATTTGTAGACTTCTGTGGCGGCACATGGCCGTAAAGAAGGTCCCGGGGTAAAGCACATGAGCGGGCCACATGGCCGAGGACCGGACATCGTAAATTGGGAAAACTCTGGGACCTGCTAGAAAACACGTGGGTCTTGGACGCTCGAGTATTTGAACGAAAACGGCGTTAAGTAACTTGTATCAGAATGGAACGGTTATATCAGCTGGCTTCTGCGTGAATGTGAGTTATATGTAAAAGCTGGAATTTAACAATACTATTGTTCGTTCATTATAATTTATTAATTGAACGGGCAAAGATTCCCTTTTAGGGTGATTAGGATTTAAGGATGATATAAAGTAAAAGGATAATAAGTGTCGTAGTGATACAGTGGCTGCGAGGCAGTAAGACAGACAAATGTATAAATACGCTGAGCTAAAGCTACGTTAATGCATCACTCGGCTTAGTTAAGGCTATGTAACTTATACATATACATATATATATATATATATATATATATGTATATAAGGCTACATAAACCGTCTTTCTAAGGTTACTGGTTGAGGTGGAGGAGGTAAAATGTTAATGCTATCGCACAAAATATTCCTTAACTTACATATATAGGTTATAGCTTTTATCTGGCCAAATCTGGAGAAGGATAGAATAACAAAGAAGAGCTGGAAAAGTGGGATGCAAGTTGATAATGCTAGGGAGCTATGGTCAGTCGACAAATGTATTTAAGTTTTTGAATGGAAAAATAGTTCCTTCAGCCAATCGTCTGGTAGAAAGTGAGTAAAATTTATATGACCGTGGTCACGGACTCCCAATGGGCAGCAGGATTTATAAGCAAAGAACCTTAGAAAAATGTGCTATCTCATCTAGCTGGCTGTCTTTTGTCTGACCGTAAGGGATTGCCGTGCAGAATTATATAAGAAGATAATCATTGACTCTGCTATATAGGTATCAATTTTCAAATAATATGATCTAGTTATTTTTTAATACTTTTTATGTCAGTATAAGTTTACCGAGCTGATCGAGCAAGCAATCATTCCTTAGAAATTCAAATTATAAAAGTTGTTCATGATAAAACGAGAGCTCATGCATTAATAATGAGGATAGGCAAACTTTCTGAATTAGATTATAAAATTGTATTTTCTCTTCTTTTCTAGTTTCCCCGTAGAGTTTCTCCAATCAACCATCCTCCAAATCATCCATTACACTTAACAACCGTTCTTTTAAAAATACTTAAAAAACTCCACGCAATTTCGAGCGTTCCGTTTCATTCAAAGTTAAAACGTGAAAGTTTTGTCGTTTATTTGTCTTCCTATTATTAATCGTAAGCGTTAAAAATGAACGAGAGCAATCGATAAACAGTGTTTCTGGCATAATAACTTTATGTTCTTTAAAACATATTGGTTATAAAAGTTACAGGAGTAAGAACATTTGCTTGAATGATCCACAAACACTTTAACTGTGGATACTTGTCGTCGCATGAGAACGAAAGTGTATTTATTTCCTATCATTTGTCGAAAATTTTCCAAGCAGTTTAATCTTTTTCTCTGAAGACCCTGTACGTGATTATTTCCCCGTATTCCCGCTTAAAGTTTTTTCACAATTTTATATTGCCATAGATCGGAAATAATTCTAAGACTAAAGGGATTACCGTGGAAAAATAAGAAAGATAGCAATATGGTGATATTTAGTAAAAAAGATAGCGTACACATAATAGTGAAAATAATCGTAGAAATATGACGAACAATGCAGACACTTGAATCTACGGTATCGCACTTAAATATATAAGACTTTGAACTTAAATAAATAATTCTTACTTAACAGAAAGTGAAAAATGTTTCACTTTAAAATACGTATATCAAATGATGCGATACAACTTCACGGGTAACGCGGACAGTCATCCTTTTCAAGTCACAATTTCTTGTGGATGTTATACATATATGGTTTTAGGGTGACTGTGTCGATGAACCACGTGAGATATTTTTTCCTAAATATGCAAGAGTTAATACAAATTGGAATTAGTCTGATGGAATATCAATCGAAAAAGATTTATGATAACGATACCGTTGTTATTAAATAAATGATATTTGGTTATTTTTAAGCTAGTACCTATACCTTTATTTCGTAAAGTGAAACTTACCTTTATTGTGATTCGCAGAAACAGAATGAAAGGTTAAAAAGATGTAGTAACCTAGAAATCTTTCGCGAAAATTATTGCGTAACATTTAACATCTTCCTTCGATCGCGAAACTCATTGAAGCCTCTCATAAATAATGGACGCGGAGCTGCGTTCGGAAATCCAGCAAATAGTTACAGCGAATATCGCTCGAGATTTTCCGCCATCGATTTTATGCTTTCGTCAAGAAAATATACTCCCCGCTGTTTGCGTTTTTCTATTTGCTGTTCTTCAGAGTTCTATTTCGTGCACGATTTACTGTATTGTGACAAAGTATTTAAAAATTGTTTAAGGCGTCTACGAAAAATTGTCGAAACAAATGATATATCCTCTTTATACTGTTCATTAGTGAGTATTAATTAAATTATTAAATATTACGGTATTAAATATTATATAATGCGTAAAAGTATCAAATATGTAACAATGTTCAGGTTAATCGATATCGCTCGCTACATTTTAATGAATATTTATATAGAGCTCTAGCAAATATTTGCGTGTAATAAGCATTCTTATACACTTGATGCAGAGACAACAAATTTAAAAGCTTTCCATCGGCCATGGTAGTTTGCGATGCTTTTAAAGAAATTTCCGTTAAAGTAAACGATTTCTACAATAATTTTCTACCGAAATCTACATATTGATAATGGCGAAGTATTAGCCAAGAAAATTATTCTAGAATATTAATAAGTTTTAGTTGTAAATTATGCAGCGTGTCGGAGCTTTGGAAATATTATCTGTAGCTTAAAAATGCAAGTATATAAAAATAAAATAGAGAACATTTTTCCAAGGCGGCACTAGGTATTGTTATTAATTAATGAAATTAATGAAAAGTTAGAAGTTCTAAATCCGAAGTTTTAACGCCCTGAGGTATCGCTTTTCCTAATAATGAATTAAGAATCAACTCTGATTTTTGTTATTCAAAAACGCAATTATCCTTTTTTACTTATTATAACTTCATTTCGTTGTATATACATTATTTTTGCAAATTTTTTGTATATTTCGTTATAAAAATTTGTATATGACTAGATATGTACATAGAATATTTTTTCAAAATATTTTCAATAGAGAACGTAGATATACATTATGTATTCTTCTGCTAGGAATGTATATTAATGTGAAACATGTGTCGTACGTATTTAGACGGCCTGTTCTTCTCCAGTTTTTTGCTGCATTGCCTGATTTGAATACCACAGGCGGACGACAAATTAATTTGCAACGTGTATAATTATCGTCTTCATCCTTTATTCCAAGGGATCAAAAATGTTCCATTTGTAATTCATTCAAAGATTCTAATCAACATATAATCTTCGCTGTCTTTTGCTATATTCACACTCAAATAATTATTATTTTCTTTGATTCAGATCCATAGAAATGGATAATTCATAAAGAAACAAGACAAAATGTCATTTCTATTAAGTACGTATGAGAGAAATTTTCTGTAAATTTCATATCTATGTAATGTCAACTTCATTTTATTCACGATGAAAAGACCCAAATGTTACATTTTGTATATTTCATATATTTCTCCGATACGTTTTTTTATTACGAAATTCAGTTTGATAATATCTATTTTTTTTAAGAATTGATTATATTTAATTTGTCGATTTATTTGTGTAAAGAGAATATTTAACTTCGCGAGAACTTGAATAGGAACTCGCAGGAATATTTGCACTTTATGAATATTTTCAGGCAAACTTCGATGTACAAAATGTTCGGAGATCATTTGATACGTAATTACCTTAAATACCTGCGAGTCAAATTGTAGATAGGTCACGTCGGGTCACATGCAAATATGTTTGTTATGCAAATAATACTACATGCTATCAAAATAAATCTCTTAAATTATTATTACAGCATAGATATTTTCAAGATCCATAATTTACAATTTATAGCCTATACATGAAGCTTTAAAGAAACTCGATTGCATAAAGTTGCACTTCCAGGCAGTTGAGTAAAAGTTTGCGTGAACGACCTCTCACACTGCAAACAATATTTTACGCTCCTTCGAGCCGGATAATCTTACCGCACCAAGTGTCGGTGCATTCGCTAAAACGCGCTAGTACATCGCAATCTTAGTTCGGCAGAAGTGGACCGCCCCACTCGACGCTGCTTCAGTTGATTCGTCAACTTTTTTTTTCTTTTTTTTTTTTTTTTTTTTTACGTGGGGAAATCCGCTCGGACGCCACGCCGCTCTGGGGGAGAGCGGCGTGGCAGTGTCGGACTCCAACCGACTAAAACCCCACGGTGGCCTGCGCGCGATGCTCATCGGGAGTGCCCCGAGGCTTTCGAATTACTGCCGGTTCACTCCCGCGTATTCTCTCTGAACTATGTTCTTCGATTTGGCTGTTAGGAGGTGCCACGTCTCCTAACGCCACTATCACTGGAACGCCGTGCAAAATCGCCTGGCCCCCCCCCCCCCGACCAGGCGGTTTGGCGTCACCATGGCACTTATTCTTATAGAGAATTGATTTTAAAATTTCATCTAAATAAAAAAAGAAAGAAAAAAAAAAAGAACCATGGCACTGAACGGTCAGCACCAACATCTTGAGAGGGCTTGGCAGTTCGACGGTTACTGCCACGCCATTGCACATCCTTCTTATCAGGACGATCCTCCAGGCAATCCTCCGTTGCCCCTCTACCATACCGCAGCTACGGTTGGCCTGCAGGGGATCCGGAACGTAAGGATACTGCGTCCACGTCCATGGCCTCCTCCTGGCCGCTCTTCTCAGGATCGGCACGACCGACCTTTGTCGTCTTCTTGGACGTATCTTCCGCAGCTTCCACCGTCCTATTCGATGCCTTTCCTTCAGCGAGGTGGAGGCTTGCATGCCGGCGACCCCATCCGATGCGTCGCAGGCACCCCAAGATCCGAACAAACCGGACAACGAGGAAGCAGTAGATAGCATCGGTCGGACCGATCAACCGATGACATACAGGTCCTACGCACGTGACCTGGCTCCAGGCATTTAAAGCACTGGAGTCGACGTGTTGGGAGAGGATGAATCCTTGCCTGGCTCCATCCAACGACTATCTTGTTTGGGCCTCCGCCGTCGCCGCCCGCAAGGCTGCCAGAGGCACAGATCCTCTTGGCAGCGGTCAGCGGGCAGCGGACCCACACGGAAGTGAGACCCCGCGGAGCTCTCCTCAGCTCACCCACGGTGATCTCCCCGACGGGACAGTCACCAGCCTTGGCTACAGCCACCGCCACTTCGTCGGCCGTGACCGAGTCATCCATTCCGGTCAGCCTCATTTCCGCCATTTTCCGGGGTGCCGAGATCTTGACAGGATCGCCCCGGAGAACGCCCGTCATACGCTTCGCAAGAAACTTCGCCTTATGGCCTCCCTCATCTCCTTCTATCTCCAGGATTAGTGCCCCCCTGATCGCCCTCCTTTGCCGAATGGTAGTGATCCCGAGTTCGACGAGCTTTATCTTTCGACGAGCTTTATCTTTCGACGAGCTTTATCTTTCGACGAGCTTTATCTTTTGTCGCGCCTTCGACAACGCGTCGACGAGATCGTAGCCCAAGTCACGCGTGATTGTTACCGTCACGGCGACGGTGAGGGACCCTGGGTAACTTGGGCCGATCCGCTCCTTTCTCCGTCGTCCTTCTTCTTCTTCCATCGCCTATACCGCCGTCCCTTCCTCTTCGCGGTCGTTGGGGGTTGGGCGGTCGTTGGGGGTTGGGCCGTCGTTGGGGGTTGGGCTGTCGTTGGGGGTTGGGCGGTCGTTGGGGGTTGGGTGGCCACCTCGGCAAATGTCTTCTTGCCTCCGGTATCGAAGGATACCTTCTTCTTTCTCCTTCTTCGTTTCCGGTCTCCTCCAGAAATGACGGTGGGAGCAAGCGCCACCTTGTCGGCTGACGTTTCGACTGACGTTTCGACTGACGTTTCGGCTGACGTTTCGGCTGACGTTTCGGCTGACGTTTCGGCTGACGTTTCGACTGACGTTTCGACTGACGTTTCGACTGACGTTTCGANCTGACGTTTCGACTGACGTTTCGACTGACGTTTCGGCTGACGTTTCGGCTGACGTTTCGACTGACGTTTCGGCTGACGTTTCGGCTGACGTTTCGGCTGACGTTTCGACTGACGTTTCGACTGACGTTTCGGCTGACGTTTCGGCTGACGTTTCGGCTTCCGACCGCGACATGTCCCTCCTCCATGTCGCAGATCTTTTCGCGACAGCGGGGAGGTCAGGTGACTTTGGAAGGCCCTTTACATGCCTCTGCTCAAGGACCTCCGGCTCCACGGGATCCCGAGGCCGTGTCTCCGGGGAAATTCGACATTCCTTCGTACGCTCCTCTATTTCATCTACCTCGGTCTCCGGAACAGAGAGACGCGTACTCTCTCTCTCACCATCCTGCGGGGTGCAACCCGACTCTGATGTTGAAAGGTCGTCACATCCACACCTCATGTCAGTTAACACCTTTCGCAGGGCCGCGTTCTCACTCTCCAGACTATACAAGTGCGACTCCCGCTGGCTTATTTCTCCAACTCTGGAAGTTCTTCCCAACCTCATTGCAAACTCCAGCGCACCCTCGACCATAGTGATTGCCACCTCCTTCAATGACTTCACGTCGGCGCCCTCCAGGTTTGAGGCTGTAAGCGCCACCCCAATTACCTGCCCGGCGTTATAGATCATCTCGGCGAGTATGTCATCCACGGATGCTGTGCGCATCTTCGCTTCCACATCTTTAGGTATTTCCAGAATAGTACACTGTATTTCCCTTTTCCTTTCCTGGGACAATGTGGATGAGGACGACGATACAGAGGCCAAGGGCTCTTCCTCGTCGGACCTCACGCGTTCCCGAAAGGTTCCTGCCAACGGTGTTCCGGCAGACAACCCAGCATAAGACGTACTGGGCGAAGCCAAAAAGTCGCTCTCTCGCCTCTCCGTCATCTCGGATATCTGTCTCGATCGCCTGGTCACTTTCCTTGCGGGCTGCATGCTCTCCTCAGCAACCTCCATCTTAATTTCTTCACCAGATGCAGAAACATGTCCGAGGGCCTGGCGGTCCACCCCCGAACAGCCGTGGTCGTGTAATGGCGACGCAACGGGGCCCACTTGACTACCCGCAACTGCGCCGGTACTGGGGTATCCCTCCCCTGCACCGTAAACGTTTTTCCGTTTAGTCGTACTGTCCATGTTAATACAAAGAAATGTCGCCAAGGTCGTCACCAGTGATTTCCGTCCATGTGCCACTCACTCTTTCGCACCCCACTCCGGTCAAGGCCGGTGCAGGCTGACGGGGAGCCCCACGAGAAGGTGAGGTGAGTGGTCTTGACAGGTATAAGCCCACCAACTGCTCCGAAATTCTCTGATAGGAGAATATCAGATCCATCGGGGTTTCCCAGGGCGTGGTCCTACGCCCCGAGAACCTATACCCGCCTCGTGCTCCCCAGTTGATTCGTCAACGTAGCACAATCACAACGCCGCTGCTATTATTAATATACACTGCTTAAGGATACTTACAGGACTGTTATTATTTATGATTCCGCTACATCAACTGAACGAATAGAGGCGAGGGATTCTTTTATAAGTACCACACATTGACATTCGATCTATACGATGCTATGACAAAGATTGACTTGAAGACAATCACAAAGTATTTTAAGACGGTGAAAATATACAGTTGCAGGTAATGGATTTAAAAGTCAGGTGACAATATTTCTATATTAATTTTTTATAGGCAAACCTATTTCTTTACACTGCGTAAGCGAACTGGAGTATTTATCATTAAACGGATGTTTATGTAAATATATATTTGTTATGTTTACAACTAAAGGAATGGAACCTATATAGAGATTTGTCTCATTGTTTAATTATTATAGTAAGTATTTTACTTTGATTACTTATATATTTCTTATATTATATGTAGATACTCTGTACATTTTTACACATTTAAATTTCCCATAAATGCGCGAAATTCACAGTCTACTTATCACTATATGTATGTGCATTACAGTATATTTTATATTTTTTGGCGTCAAGCCAAACTCTCTTTCATAAAAATGAAAATTCGGAAGAAGGGAATTGAAACGTGAAAAGTTTTTAGGATCGTTACCGACCCAGTTTGCCACCGCAGTGTTAAACTATATCAGATCGTACAGTGTACTTATATATGCATATCCGTGGCTTTAACCATCCGCAAAGATGTAGTTTGGAATCATTGTTAGCAGATACGGAAGTTTAGTTGTATCGTCAATATGAACAGGAGAAAAAATTAAAGATGAAACGAGAGAAGAGTGCTTATGGGCTATTTCTAAATTAATGTTCCAGAAATGGAGAAACAGTGGAAGAAAACGTTGCGTAATAGGGAAGCTAGTATTGTAATGAAGATATTGAAATAAAATTAAAATATAAATATTTATAAAACACATACAAAGTAATATTGAAAAGACATATTTCAAGTACAATTAATTTGTAAGAAATGAAAGCTAGGGAAAATGGAACGTAAAAATGTGGTGTTACAATATACCTAATTAATATTAATTATATGAATAAAATTATTACAAAATATATTAGGCTGTCCGAAAAGTTTCTTTCGTTTTACAAGGAAATAATAGATGTTCCGATAGAGCAAAATGGATCATACATAATTCAATAAAGTAATATAAAACAAAAGAATGCTGCGCATCTATTATTTCCTTATAAAACAAAAGAAACTTTTGGGTCAACCTAATACATGCTGAATCTTTTCAATAGCGACAGGTTTAAAAGCTACACGTTAACTGATGAACTTGCATAGCATAGAAAGCAACGTTACGGATGGGGAACCAGGGCCTCCAGTTGCCTCTTTGTAACTCAGAGACCATGTTATTTTAAAATATTTATACAAGCAATGACACAGCTGCGATTATGCTGGAATGTCATTTGCGGTTACACTTTCCATATGCGTACAACTTCTTCATCCAGTACAACAACAAACTTCTTCATCCATTTCTACCCTCCACAATTTCGAGATTTTCACAATGTACAAGGCATCCGTTACCTGGACAGAACATTACGAGAAATGTCACCATGCTGCATTAAGAGCCAGTATAGCAAGATCGGACTAACGTTTCCTTTCGATCAACGTTAACCTGTTGGAATCCGCGAGATACTGTAAATTCTGTTCGGCAACTCGTCATCATCAAAATCGTGCAACAAAATACTAAGGTAATATACAGTCACATACACTTGTAAGAACCTTCCGATTTCGATACAGCACCGATACCTGTGTTCTCGCATAAATTCGAGGCTAATTATTTAAAGCCTACAATCCTGTACAACGTAGTTGTACGTACACACACGATACAATTTTTCTGGTCGAATCGTGTCGGCTGTTATTACTCAAAATTATCAGGTGTTACTAACATTTCCTGTGTCTCGTTGTTTTCGTATCAGGTTCTTCAATCTTTCCAACGTTGTAGCTACCCGACTTTGCATCGAGTTCATCCACGAAAGTCCAATCTTCCCTGCGACTCCTTCATTTCGCATTTTACAGCTCCCTGACCTCGCATCAGGTTTACTTATACTTTCTGCAACTTCTTAACAGCTGCACGGATTTGCGTCGGGTTCGTCTAAACGTTTTCCTAGTGATTGCCGACTCCACATGGGACCCGTTCACGAAATTTCACCTACGGCTATCTGATTTGGCATCAGGTTCGTCCCCAATTGATTCAATCCTAGAGGGTTCCTCGATTACGCATCAGATTTGTCTTCACAATAGTTTTGTCAGTTTCCTGACTTCGCTTGCTAATATAACAATACACTGTGGCCGTATTACCATAAAATATTCTCGTGGGCCTCTCGCGCTACTCGAAGGGTCAACTCGCTCGCAACAGGAGCAAGAAAAAAGCTTGAAAATCCAACGCTGCCATATGAATATTCATATAAGATATCTTGCATACATTAATAAAATCAAGATATAAATTATTAGAAAACACGCTTTTTTAATACGTTTGTTACAATCATTGCAATTTATTTTCATCTCTCTGTAAATAAGAAGCAAATTGAGTATGATATTTATGTATGTGATTGTTATATGTCCACGTAAATGTGTACAATAGCTTCGCTTCTTCATCAGATACGTCGCCATTCCTAGTTAAACTTTCTTGTATTATTATTGTTGCGACCGTTCGCGGAGAGACGCGATCGCGAGTAAACGCGTCAACGAGGGTCGTAAATTCTCGTTACGATTTTGATAATCGACGCCACGAACCAGTCGTTCCCTTGTTTCGATTAGGATAACAGAGGTGGTTGAAATGATTGTAACGCTGAATTAACAGGGTTAATATGAACTTCTATTTTTCAACAATATTCAACATTATCATCAACGCGTTACAAATAATTTTGCAACGATACAATTAGTTTATTGGTATAATTCGACTCGACTTTATTGCAATTATCGACGTTTTTTTTTTGACGAAGCGATTTTAATGTAATTATTGTGAACCTCTCGATGCATTCTATTTGACTTCTCGTATAAGACTGATTGCCCTTCGATTCTTTCCTTTGTCCTTCTCTTGGAGACGACCCCCACCAAGATCGAGTCTCGTAACTGTTTTCGCCTATGCACACGTCTGCCACATTTTTGTATTGGTAAAATAACGGACCAAAGACGAATCGAAGGTTCTAGAACTCGCCGTTTGATACAACTATGCGCTCATCGATACATCGTGTACGACAAAAGTGACGGCCAGAAACACGGTCCGCAGCAAGCCCAACTGGGCGTAACAATTATTAATATTATTCTCTTTTCTTATATATTTTATTATATTGTATTCTATTAGATATTCTGTTTTCTAAAACTATGGCAACTTTTGGGCTTTTTGCCTCCTTGCTGTGCTTCCTTATTGTCGTTCCTCCCTGTATTGTATCGCTCTTCTCTTCTCCATTATTGTTTTCAGTTCCATTAGTGCTTCTTCAATCTCGTTTAGTATTTTTTCTGTGTCCTTTGGTCCTTCCGTTATTTCGCATTCTTCTATTACGTGTGTTAGGTCTTCTTCTTTCCTTTCACATAGCCTGCATCTTTTTTCTCCATCTTCTTTCCAGTATTCTTTTGCTTTGGTCTCGTTTCCACATCTGAATCTTGCTAAAATTTTTCTGTCCTTCCACTTCGTCCTCCCTTCCAAGTATTTTGCTAGCGCTTCTTTGGCGATTTTTCTATAATAAACTTTCTTGTACATCCATCCTTCTCTCACAATTTTTCATCTTAAACGAAATAAAAGTTACGTGATTGACGTCGCAATATGCCAACGTGAATATGTCTATCGAAATGTTGTACGTCTATTTGCGAAACTGTATTTTACGTTCGAGAAGAAGCAATATCTTTGTTTATCGCTTGCCAGTTACACCGTTTCATAACGCTGGCTACAATTTTTCGAACCGACACATCGCCGTTATTTTGTTATCGCTGAACTCAATGTTCGAGGGAATTACATCGGAACGGAACACTATTCGTTGGTCTCCGCCATGTTATCGATGACGTATCTGCCATGAAGATAAAATTGTCGCCTGTTGGACTGGAAGCCGCGGAGTTAGCAAAGTGAAAACACGTACTGTCTCCAAAAAGGCGAATAACACGGCTGCGGAAGTTTGCGTGGAAACAGTATTTTTCCTTTGATTAATTTTTCCTAGGACTTCTGTCAGATAAGAAACTTTGAAAGTGCAAACTTTCTGATGTCTGACATTGATAGTTTGCTATTTGTTGTTTGTAAGTTTGCAAGGTATGACTACTTTTTTTGTTTTCTATATTTCGTCAGTTAACTTAGCCTTGATCCGATCGTCAAGTCATAGTTTATGATCAACATTTGGAATTAGTATCTTTTCGAATAAATTAAGTTGCAAGAAAATGAGATTGTTATAAACGCTTTTGTCCCTCCAAATATAAAAAAATATTGAAAACAGTTAATTGAAGAAAATTCAATAAAACTAAATTTTGCTATATTAAACAAAGATTATTCAATTTTATATTTGTATATTGTAACATTTATTATAACAAAGCAAATGAAACAAAGTTCAGTATCTGAATAAAGTTTTCGAATGTCTTTTATTTTCTGCTTTTATAATGATACATTCTAATTGTGAGCATTAAATAAATTAATCACATTAATGGAAAATTCCTATATTTTAGCATCCTTAGTGATTTCCTAGTTTGCCTATATATAACAATAAGTCAAGAATCGATCCTGTTCCTGTTATCAAACAAACGCAATTGCATTTCCTTCGTACAGTTTCAATGTTGTCCATAGCGCGTGAAATTGGTTTTGTACATTTATTATATATTTTGGGACACAAATTTTCAAAACTTTGATTATACATAATATCTGAAAGAATGACCACTGTTTTTTAAATAAAAATTGGGATATCTTTAATTGGCTTATTTTGCAGTTTCATTAATTATATATTGTGCATAGCATTATATATTCTTAGCATAGCGTGACACTATAGCTTTTGTCACTTTTACGAATGCCATATTTATTTAAACAACACGTTGCTTGAAAAAGTCTTAAAATGTATTAGACAATGATGAATTGATCAGGTATGTAATACGTTATAGGTCTCTTACGTTGTATTAAATAGACATTTGGTAAAAGTTTGTCGAATAACCATGCCAATGTTTTTTCATTTTTTGTGTTCAATCAGATGTAATGATTTCAAATCACTTTGAGGAGTATGTAAGATGTCCTAACAACCTGATATTTTATTCAGTTTTATTGATTCGTCAATTACAATTGAGCTGTATACAAACACGTAAAAAATTCCGTCATTAAAACTACACTTCAAACAACTTAAAATATCTTTAACACTCACTGTTAATAACTTCCACGAAACTATTTACAATGAGACTGTTTCCGTGAAGTAGTACGTCGTATTTTTCCTAACAGACTTTACTTTTATTCGATGTTTGTCATAAAATAATATTCTATTGTGTAATTAATCAGTTATTTGTGGCGAAAGTGTGTTTAGGGAAGCAAGAAACTTTCCTAGTCGATTAATCTCGGCACGGAAGTAAATGACATAAATGCACATGTAACGTGTCATTAGAGTAACTGTAAGTTACTAAACAATGGTAGCGACGGTACATGCCGGACCACAAAGGGTTCGTCTAATTGCTGTACGTACATTCCATTTGAAATTATTCAGAGAATAGGGGCATAATGTATAGACATAAAGGAACAGAAAACTTACGTTAGCGATAGATAATTCGTCTTATTATCTTTTTTTTTTTTAATTTATTTATTTTACAATTACGATCAATTCTTTACAGAATTTTCAGTAATTCGGCTGTCGTGTTACAACGTCGTGTGTTTTAAGTGTTTAACGGATGTTTGATTCAATCGAATCTAGGTTTTGGTGGTCGTTAACTCTTTTGCTGTGTCTATTACTGAATTTGGATATTTCTTCTTTGACTGTTTATTATCATTGCAATGTCTTTGAAGAAAATATGTGTAATCTAGAAATTGTGCTTCGTTTCTTTAATTCTGCTACGAAGTATATAATGGACAACTGTCTGTTTACATACCTTTGTGATATTTGCGAAGGATATGTTTGCAATAAAATCCCTACTTCTTGTTTTCTTTAGAATTTTCGCAATTCAGAAAAAAAATGGACAACGGTTTTTAAATAATACAAAAAGAATAATGAATAATAATAATAATAATAATAAGAGACGTGTCTGCTGTTTCCACTCTTTCGGTTTGCATCACAACTGTTGACGTTTCGAGTGTCAGGGCTTGTATTTCTTTGTCTGTTGAATTGTGCGGTGTCTATTTACATACACTCGGTTCTTCAAATATCCTACAGGCAAAGACGGGTGCTGTTAAACCGGACAATCGGGCAGGCCGGTTGAAATTGGAAGATCTCGAGATGAAGCGATTCGATTATTTAATTATTCAACAATTCAATTACGTTTACTCGTTGCTCCGTTCTGAGTTTATCTATTACAATTTTCCAGAGGAGAAACTTTAAAAATTTGGAACAAATATTTTAAATATACAATAGGAGAAGGGTTGTAAAATCTTTTAACGAAAAAGTGACTTATGGGCTACTAATTAAGCTCTTTCACGTTGTGAGTGATATTTTGTAGGCTTCTCTTTTTAACAAGAAATTGCCTGCACTCAAGTGGACATGAACAATACTAAGTTTTGCCTCGACGAAACATTACCATCGTGTGAATCTTGTCTTATCAAATTGACAAGGAACACGATTAACGCTTGTTTGTGTGCATTTATTACCACAAGTGTCCGCGTATAACATACAATTGCACATGTTTGGATCGAATAATACAGAAAATATTGCTTTCCTTATTTCTACGTTTCAAGCGTACGTATACTTTTATCTCCTACTATATCCGTGTCTCATTACATTCCCAAAGAAATTTCGAAATATCGTACACGACAGACACAATACACTCGTCGAAGGTTCCTAGAAATATCCAAACACGTTCGTGAGCCTATGTTCAAAACGTACAGAATACTTTGACAGAACCTACGAAGAACAAAGCATTACCTCCATTTGTAAAGCTCAATTCGATACCGCAAATTGCGTGGAGAACGAACGTACAGAATAGATACGTAAAAAAAAATAAAAATGCGATTATAAGCGAAGAAATAACAAGAAGTCGGTATATAAGAGTAAAAAAAACACATGCATTGGTAGGTAGCGAGCTGTTAAAAAACAAACACCCAGACAATATCAGATGGTATCGTTTTTTATTTTGTTTATTTAAAACTACAATCAATTCTTTCACAGAATTTTTAGTAGTTAGGCTGGTGTAACAACGTCGTGTGTTATTGGTGATTAATGGATGATTGATTCAAATGAATCTGGCGATTAAATCTAGGGAGTAGTGTTTTTTCAGCCTGCGGATCTGGTCCGTCGTGTCAAGCAATTGAGCGACTAGAGGGTTTTGGTGGTTGTTAACTCTTTTGCTGTGTCTATTGCTGTAGGTGGATGTTTCTTCTTTGACTGTAGGTATCTCGAGATAGCGATGAATTGTTTCGTTGGTAACGTACCAAGGTGCGTCTAGTAAGGTTCTTAGTGTTTTCGACTGTAGCCGTTGGAGTATTTCTATGTTGGCATTATTTGCTGTCCCCCATAGGTGCAGACAGGTTTAAATATGGCCTTGTAAATCATTAGCTTACTTTGGGTGCTCAATTTGGAGCGTCGACCAACGAGCCAGTAGAATTCTTTTATTTTTTCTTTGATCTGCTTCGTTTTGTCGGCTATGTGTTGCTTCCATGTCATTCGTCTGTCTAGAGTCATGGCCAGATATCTGACCGACTCTTTCTTTGGAATAGGAATGTTGTTTGTCGTCACTTGTGGACAGGTTTGTTTTCGCAGCGTGAATGTTACGTGACTGGATTTCTTTTCGTTAATTTTGAAGCGCCACCTGTGGAACCACTCTTCCATAGAGTCGAATGAGAGAGAGAGAGAGAGAGAGAGAGAGAGAGAGTATATAAGAGTAAAAAAACACACGCATTGGTAGGTAGCGAGCTGTCAAAAAACAAACACCCAGCAATATCAGATGGTATCGTGGAAGGGTATAATGTGAGATGAGAAGCGAGTGCTGCCCTTGGGCCATAATAGTTTGCGCGTGACAGACGAAATAGACTCGAGAAACAAGATGGGTTCGAGTCAAAGGCGCGTGATCTCATATCAGATTCGCTTACTCTACTCAACCATACTGTGAATTCGCATGCGGAAGGATGAGGTAAAACGGTAGGGAAGCGCGTCTATCACAAGCAATGCTATATATATATATATATATATATATATATATATATATATATACACCACATAGCGGCGTCAAGTCTGAAATAGATACATGTATGTGTAGAAGTATCGGTTCTCGTTCGGAGTTGCATCAAAATGAGGCGAAACGCCGATAAGGAGCTGCATTTCCTCGTCCAATAAAATAAAGCGGTCTACAAAAGCTTGACACCTCGCGATACATTTCGAATTTTCTTCGCTAGAGATAACCTCCAAGTCATCTATTTGTCCGTAGCTGTATTATAGCGATGAAGTGATGTTTGAAATAAGGGAATATTTCACTGCTTGCTTAACTCGAGTCAGAAGAATAAGCGGAATTGTACGGCTGATTGAAGTAGCGTCATTCTTCGAAATTATAAGGTCCCATTACTTGATTTTGAAATCGATCCTCAATACGTGCTTGGCTTTGAAGACATTCCGTCGAAACGAAGAAAAACCTGGGAATTTTCGTAGCTGATTTCACGATACACGCTTTCGAAAGTAAGATGCTGTTTTTGAGCTGGTATACTAACACTCGGAACGATTGCTTTCCAATAATTGTAACAATGTCGCAAACAGTTGTAGTGTTTTTCAGAAGACCAGAAGCCAGATTCGTGAGCAATTCGTTGTAGACTTTGAAGATTACAACAGTATCCGAAAGTCTATCGCTTGCAGTGGTCGCACATTTGCTAATAAAACGAGTGTGGAAGGGAAAAGGAAGCGCTAGTGCTGGCAGAAAAAGATTGCGAAAAACAAGAAACGTGTCAAGTGGAGCAGGCTTGACAAACCATTTATCAAAGAACGAAGCAGGATTTAAAAACTGTACGAAATACCCAAAAAGCGTGCGAATTTTTGAATTCCAATTTCAGCTGAGGGGAGATTATGGCCCGCGTTGTATTCTTTAGAAGCGGATCATCCGTTTCTAGATTCTTGTGCAACATTAATGTGACTGTGTGTGAAGCTTCGTTAGGAGGCAGCGAGATTCTTGGCGACGTCGAGAAGCTTTCGCGTCTTAGGTACAACGTACCTAGAAACGTGTTCGCTGTTCGTAGATGAGTTCGTTGCAACCAGCTTGCATTTCGCAAGTGTCCACCACGCTGCCAGGAAATATGGCTCGTGAGCGGCGTGGACGCGACATAAGAGGCTGCTTTGCGTAGAAGCAACGGGATACATTCACCCAAAATGGTATTATTCGCCTGATAGGAACTCTGGTTAGAGGTTCGGTTTTAATACTCTATTTAATGCTCCGTACTAACTAAACCAATCAAAATTTGTACAACTTGAACGCTTTGATAAAATGCACGGATTACAGTAGTTTGTTTGTTTGCCAAAACTATCAATCTGAGAATGTATTCTAAAATGATGAGTCTCATTGCCTTTGAAATAGGCGCGATGTGGATGAAATTGCAGAGGATTAGTTGTGAAAATCCTTTACTTTGTCGGCTGATTCTGGTATCTCTTCGTCTTTCACTCGGATATGTTTATTTAAATATTTAGCGAGCCGATCGAATTTATAACAGATCTTTCCACCTGTATACACAGGGTGGGGCATTCTAAACAGGTCATCCGAATAACTCGCTTGTTTTTGAAGATAGGAGAAATTGCATTAGACCAAACTTACTTGGTATCGGGTGGCTCATAATCTGGTGTTACCAATTTTTCTGTAGGTGGAGGCGTCAAGGAGATACGAAGGTCGACTCTGTTTTTTTAAATGGAACAGTACATTTTTTTACTTGCATCCTGATGGAGTGTTTCAAGGCGAATACAATGAACTATTATGAAGGTCGTTCAAGGCCACCCAAAGTCAACTGCAATAGAAAATAAATTGTCTCGGAGCACTGCTATCTTCTCTCCTGTCTTCAGAAGCAAGCGAGTTATTCAGGTGACCTGTTCAAAATGCCCCACCCTGTATACACGTACAATTTGAAAACAGTCCTAATAAAGGGGCTATAGTAGTATGCGTTAAAAGTAGCAAGTAACGCTTACTTATTTCCTGTAATAGAAGTAATCAAGTATCGTTCGAATAATTATAAACAGTACTGTATGTGCGTCACAAGAATATCACTTATGAGAATTGTGATCGATTTTTAATAACAGCAAATGTGTAAATTAATGGCGACCAAATGCGATATTTATCATTTCCTTGAAATATGAAATTGATAGATGTACGTATACCATTAATGTAAATGATGTATTTCAAAGATTTGTATTAGTTATATAAAAGTATTGAATTCGAATTGTAACATTGTAATTTTTCTAGTCGAACGATACTTATGCATATAAGGGAATGCGATTATTCTGCTGAAAAGTTAACAACTATATCTGAAGCTTCGGAATCTAAAGACATCTGTCGTATAGAATTTTGCGGAATAATAAAAAATTTGACTATTTAAGCTGGGGCGATAAGAAGAGATAAAAATCTATGAGAATGTCTTACGTAGAAAATGACTAGCGTTGGGAATGGTAAAGGAGGTTAAAAATCGATTAGGAGATTGCACTTTGAAATGTACTGGCTTTCGTACAAATCGATATCGTTTCGAACAAAATTATGTTGAGGAGCAAAAATTAATGATTCGGATGAAAGAAATGTCGTGCTATGTCCAAAGAGAAAAGATATGGCGGCATGTTAACACAAAGAAGGAATTAATGATAAAAATGAATAAAATTTAATTTTAGTCTGAATATTAAGTGTAACATTAAATGTAGGATTTTAATTAAAGTGATTAAAAATTTTCACTTTAACTTTACAACTCTCTTCGAAGTTTCTTTTATTGTCACATACGTACATAAACGCAAATAATACACGTACAAAATATTACAAGCATCGAATTGTAAATATATTATAAATATCGAATTGCGTAATATTATGTTTTATTTTAAATAAAAATGTAGAGTTTTAGAAAAGTTACGCTCTTTCGAAATGAACGGCTCAAAAGCGCGGAAACGTTTAGGATAATCCAATACCATAAAGTTGGAACATGTAGTATTATGCTGCATTATAACTTCGTGTTAATAAGGTCTAACAAAAGCTTTCGCGCTTTACAAAATTTCCAATGCAAAATGATTCGAAATTAGGAACTTTCTTTAGCACGTGAAAACACGATTTAACTTATTTCACCTGCTGCAGATACAAATATGACTTAATAGCATTCTAGGTACAACACGAAAGTTAGAAACGAAATTCAATAACCAAACAACTTTCTCAAAGGCAGAAAGGATTTTTGAATGGCTAGTTAACTCGCTGTCGTCGTCTAAAAAATTAATTACGAATTTTGCACCTTTGGAATGTCGACTTTCTGTTTATACTTAAGCTCTGACGCAATATAACTACACTCAAAATATACTATTTACTAGGAAGATTATTTAATTTACGTTACGTGAAATTTTAAATCTTCTAATTATCTTCCAACTGATTATAAATTTCCGTTCGCAAATAATTATCTCTACGAGCGATTATCTTGTCGCGAAGATAACCACAGAATGAGAATTTCTGAAACGAAACGTCATCAGTATTGAACAATTCATTCACGAAAGTTTTATCGATTCATATAAATGACACCGCGAACATCGCTTTATACCTCAAATCCAATTTTCCGGATATCGATCTCCATTTGTCAGCGCATTTTTCAATTATTTCACACTGTTACGAATCTTCAGTGTGCCATGAAATTAGCAGGCACGTATCCCATCGCAAAAAGCAGAGTGCTTCTGCTTTTCAATTGTCGATACTCCTCCTATCGATAGTTTTATCGTGAACGTTTTAATTACACTGTCAAAGAGAAAATTGCTTTTTCAAAAGCGAGTCGGCTAAGCTCTTTAAAAACTTTTATTCTCTTCATTTCCATTTGTTCTCCATTTTTATACGGGAAACCTAATCCTTATCGCAGTTTCAGCCTTCTCGTTTCCTGATTAGCGTACACAATTAAATCTCGCCAATTACAATATTGTTGATTGTTTGAGCCCGTGATTTAATCGACGATTAATCGTTTCAACGTTCTCGCGCGAGAAGATTCCTCCGATCGTTAAATTGCGTTAACTGTAATTGCGTTTTCCATCTGCTTGAATGCAGTCGCGAGTGTCACGTCGATTTGAATTTATTTCGCGTTCCGCACGTAGGGTGAGAGGTTAGGTACTTCAAATACAATGGTTGATACAAATGCATTGTACAAACTGTCAGAGTAACTGTATGGAATGACATGACAAAAGAGAACTGGCTCGTATTGATTTGGAAGCGTTTTTTATATCAAGGGTTTGGTCCTGTAGAGAGGTTATCGCTGGATGCCGGTCACACAGGTATACTGTTTCGGTTTAGTTATTGTTTTAATGTGATTATCCTAACGCTGTATTTCGAGAACTCTGAGACAACTGATTAGTCATTGTTTTCATGGTTATGATATTCTAAATGTGATTATCCTATCGCTATATTCGGAGAACTCTGTGACATGAGCACCGTCACACGGGACGCGACCCAACCTGGGCAACTTTGATTTCGTGTACAAAAAGTAGAAAAGAGTGAACATCGATTTTCAATTATAGTTCATATCTCGGTATTGCTGCGTTGGCCAAAGGCATTATTTTAGATCGCTGCCGCACTGCGTCTCCGTGAAAATCTGACGATGGAATATTTGGTGTCGAGCAATTCACATTTGAACATTTTTACGGAATTACGGATTATTAATAAACTCTTTGGAATTGCGAGTTACTTGTCATAATAAATTCCCCTCTATATTAATACGTAATAAGTTAGTAATAAGTGCAACAAGTAACGCAATAAGTTTAGTAATAAAGTAAATTAAATTTTATCAGCTCCGTGGAGATTGGCATTTTTGACGTATGAATATAAAATTGTAAAATTATACGCTTGCAACTGATATGACTAGTCAATTAATTACTCGTCATTAGTAAGCTGCGGATGTTCACATCATTAATATAACTAAAGAAATGGAACCTGAATAAAAGTTTTATTTTATTTTACATTTTATTGCATATAACCTACCAAATATTGACAAAATTTCCTACAAAATATTGTACAAAGACCACTATGTATTTCATACATTTTTACACAATGCGTATTCTGTTTGCATAAATGCGTAAATACCTAATTATTATATGCGTAGTAATTATAATTATAAGTCATAGTAATTAGTATTATTAGAAGCCAAAGTTTGTTTGCACAATTAAGCGAATGTTACTAACGATATTTATTAAGCCACAAGTCTCGAGTTACAAGTGCCATTAAATACTCTTTTCTGCAATAACAATAAATTTAGTAATTAAGAAGATGAAATTTTACAGGTAAATTTTATAGACTATTATTTTACACAGTTGGTAATCTGATTATCCTATCTTACAATATGATAGATTATTTTATTATTGAAACTATAAAATTGGTGGAAAAGAGGTTATAATATACAACTTAGAATTTATGAACTCGCTAATAATATTATTTAATAAATTATTATGTAAAAGGACCTCGGAACATTTAGTTGCAATTGTTTATACCTGTAATTTTTAACTTTTTATTAACTAATCTCAATAATGAAGAGTTTAGATAACAAATATTTAGATACAACTATAGAATAAAAATAGGTGCAACTGAGAAGCGTTCGTGGAAAAGAGAAAAATAGAGTTTTAAATTTATGTGCATAAACTATATACGTGCATAAAATAAATATAGATGATAAACTAACGAGCAGGAGGAAGCACGGAGTTTAAGAGTCGATTTTAAAGATGAACGGAAACAATACGTTTAGTGAAAATTTTGCGTGAATTATAGCTTACAAAGTCCAACTATTTATTGTATTAAAAAGCAATATATATACCTTTAAGAAGACCGTTTACCTAATACGTGATATCAAATAAAAGATAACAGATAGCCTCTATATCATATTTATTTGAAACTATCGAGTTTTAGCTCGCTAACTGCACATAAATCTGGAAAGATGTTTCAGCTTTTTCCTTTTTTGGTTATATTTCAACCTTGGAAGCAAATGTTCCTAATAAATTTCTTCTCTATAACGATATCAGGGTATGAAGTTACAAGAAAGGAATGTGCTCTCATTTAATTTAAATCATAACAACTTAATAACGAATTAAAAGTGTTCAATCAATTAATTGGGTCATTTTTTAAGTAGGAACATTCATAATCATAAAATGGAAATAAAAAGTATTTACACGCGGTTATTTTTATTATAACATTTATATACTAATGAATTGGATACAGGTATATTAAATTTTGTATCATTTAAAAATGGAAAACTCAGGAATGAAAAAATGATTATGTTTGTCAGAAATTCGAGTGATGAGTTAACTCGTTTTTCTCGGTTAACAAGTTAACAAGTTATAAGCAGAATACTGATGAAGCATAGTCTAGTATACATACTTGAAGGCTTGCCAAAATGCAATAAAGCAGATTCCATTGAACCTCAAGGATACTCGAGATTAAACACAAAATGTGTTATGCATGCATCTTTTACTAGACATATTATTTACCACATCAGCACAAGAATTCTTTTGGCATAGTTCCAGTAGTTGACACCTTCTTAAATTAATTGACATAAAATCATGACTTTCATTCATGTTTTGTTCGCTTCTAATTAATATGACACTAGTACTGAAAAATTTGCCTACACCTACATATCTTTTTTACTATGGTTCTGAAGTTTGTACGAAGCACTAGTGCTTATAAATAATACCATTTTTTTAGATATTAACGATAGATTTATATTAATTAAAAAGTACTTTACATTGCATTTAAGAAAGAAATGAATAAGGGAAGACGTGATTTCTTTTCTTTCTGTGTAGATAGTAAGAATCCAAAGTATGTAAATAAAAATATATTAAGTTGAAACATTTGTGAAGAAGTTGCTAAAATAATTTTTCTATGACCTGTAACATCTATTTAAGAATTTAGTTATTGTGAAAAATGGTATTATAAATACAAATTTCCTTCATGGTTCTTCATTATTAGAATCTAAAAAAAGATTTTTCATATACTTAGTTGTAAACAAATAACATATCTGATTTCTATAATTTACAAATCTCGATTGTTCTTTGTAATATATTTAATATAAATACGACTGTATAGTGTTTTATGCTATTATCATCCAATTATTATTCAGATACACAAATGATGACTTAAAACCTAAATGGAAATGATATAGTTGTTGATTTTGGTGTATTTATCTATTTACCGATAAATCTCTAAGTAAAACCAAGCTATATCATTTCTTTTATTTTTCATTAACCACTATAAGACGTCAGTAGCGACTTAGTTGAAATTATAGATTGAGTTTTATCATTTTTGCAAAAGATCGATTCACCTTAGAAGTTTTAGTAATCGTAATGTTCGATTAGAACGTTTGAAGTAAACTTGCACGGAAAACGAATTAATGCGTTTGCTATTTATTTCGTTCTCTTCATCCGTCTCCAGTAATGTCTGAATACAAGACTCTGATAGGAAGTAAAATCAATGCACGGCGGTCAAAAGGTTTTCAGCCATACGAGCTTCTATATATAAGTTGAAAGAAGAATGAATTACGCATAGCTGCAATCTCTACTTATGCAGACGCAACGAAAGGCTGAAATCATTGAAACACGCAGAACACGTTTGCTTCAATATCAATTTGAGAGATAGTACGAATCGTTCTCTCTCGGGGTATAATGAGATCCACACAACATTTTCACAGCTGAACGACGTAAAGGATAGAATCGATTCTGCAAAGGAGTATACCAGCAGAATACCTAAATAGACGCGAAGTTAGCAGATTGCGGCGCGCGCATGCAATGAATTCACCTAGCAACGTTCTGTTTCAAACCCATCGCAAAAACCTGTTCTATGTTTCTCTGTGTAACGAGAAAGGTTCTTATCGCCACTACTCATAGAATCTCGCGCTTCGTTATAGTATCTGGTGTATCAGAAGCTCCTCTTTCACTCTTTTTCTTTCTGAGGTTCACTTTCAAAAAGAGCAATTTCTCGCGCCCTTTTCATTCAAATGCTTTACGCTCGAAATGCACCAGCAGTCTCTTTGCCGGTGCATCGCGATTCCTGTACAGCATGTTCCCCACTGTTCATTCGAACTTGGTGCGTTCTGCGAGTAAAAATAAATCTAACGTGCCATGCAACAAAAAGTCTGTAACTTTTCCATTAGGAAATTATTCATGAACGCCATATCTCTAACGAATTAGTCGAGAGGGAACGGCTTCTGGCTTTACACCTTTAAATATTTATTTATGGGACAGTCTAGCAGGAAAAATTCATAATACAGAGATATTCGCAAGAATTTAATTAATCGCGAGAATTAGCGTCACACGTAAAGAAATTAAATAAAGTTACAAAGAAACTCAATCTAAACGAAATTCAATAGTACGTTGACATCCGGCTTAAATCGACAGAAACAGAATCTGGAAACTTAGAAATGAAAACAGATCTCTGTTTGTAAGTATTAGAACACTTAGAGGAAGTAAGACTGAAGAACTGTTATTTGATTTGAAATTTATGTAAAAATAAACGGGGACTATAGAATGTTTATATATCAGGTTGTGCTAAAAGTTTCTCTCGTTTTATAAGGAAATAATCTGTTGGAATAAAATGGATCATCGTAATTCGATAAAATAAAATAAAACAAAAAATACCATGCACCTATTATTTCCTTATAAAACGAAAGAAATTTTTGGGACAAGCCAATATATTACATGCAGTATTTAATTTCTTTTCATTTTTGATAATTACGTCCGGTCGCTGTCTTAACGAATTCTGGCAATCGCGTTATTAATCGTTTTACGCATTTGTTCCTAACTAATTTCGATTCAAATTGCAAATAAATTTCTTGAAATTTTACATCTATTTCACACAACACTTTTTCCATGAGATTTAGGTTAGCACATTCGGTGCTGTACACAAATAACATTCCTGTAACGTGCATCCAGTTCACGTGTTACCCCCAAGAAAATAGGGAACTTCAATGACGCGTACGATCACGTTTCCCGCATTGAATGTTTTAGGGGACTGTGAATACCAACGCGTACATTATGTTTCTCTTCCAATTCGTAGAATAAACTTCTTTCAAGTCTTTGCATGTATATTACACGAACAGGAAATCATGATTAATCGGTTCTTTGATAATAATTTAAAGCATTTTCACATACTATACGACACCAGCAGATGTCTTACTAATTATGAACATAAGTATAATTAATACTAAATACACTACACGGTACTGTTTTTGAAGATAGGAGAAAATGCATTAGACCAAAGTTACTAGGTACTACCAATTTTTCTATAGGTGGAGGCGTTAGGTTGGGGTTAGGTGACCTGTTTAAAATGCCCCACTCTGTATAACATTTTAGTTTAGTATAGTAGTTAGACCGAACGTCGGTTAAAGGAAACAACGCACAGCGCTCAACAAATGGATGAAACGAGTGGAAAACATTTTTATATCTACCTGAATGCTTGCAGTTGCCAGCATTTCTCGCAAGTATCGCGCATTTCTTTTCATTTTATTGATAAATGAATCTCTTCGGGGAACTCGTGATTACAATTAACTGAGCTGGAAAATCTCAACTTTTGCCTGATGAATAATTCATCGAAGACGATGCTCGATCATTTTCCAAATCAGACTTCAATTTCTTTCTGTTACTGCCAATCAATCAGTGTATAATTGCTTGAATACTGAATAGCTGCCGCTTACAACTCGGAAACAGGACTTGTCCTAGCGAAGAACAGGAAACTTCTCGCGAAATGAAGCGTTAACCTAATTCGCCGCAGTGCAACGACATTGAATACATTTACCAAAGGGGAATCCCCGGCGAAGAGAGCTGATTCCATTGCGAGGATCGCTCGAGCGGCACGTAAAGACTCCTCCAATCGACAGTTTATTTCCTTTGGAATCTTTCAAACGAGTGCATTCCGTTGCGACGAATTTGTTTCTCCACTTCTACTTTGCAATTCTGTGCAGATACTCGCCGTATTCACATGTGTAATTAACGTGAACCCTACTTTACTGCTTTCCCTGGTTTCAATTACATGGAGTCCGACATTTCCTCGCTCTTGCCTGAAAAGTCTGGTGATGATAACACCAGTCTGGATGCTGTCGTTGTCTACTTCTGGAACGCGACCGTGACTTAAATCTTCGTGGTTTGTGGGTTACCCTGTTTCGATTCCGGTGTTCGATTTTCATCGCGGCGATTTGTTTCTGCAATGTTTTTTCCTCGTTGTTGTACGAGAAACGGATTCGGACGCTGTGTGTGGGAGGTGCTTGCCGAATTTACCGCCAGAGACTCATGGTTTACTATCTTCATGAATTTATTTGGATCTCTGATCTTTGCTACACAACAGCTTGCTTTTCCACATGGTTAGAAGAAAGTCGTCTGATACCATGGGAGCGGCCATATTCTTCATGTCTCTGAAGCATTGTCAGGGTGTTCTGTCTCCTATGTCTTGTGCTTCGAGTAATTTTTGCACTCTCGCTCTGTCGCAGTCGGATAGTCTCTGTGAATTGGTTCTGCTTTCACATTTTCGTACCGCCGAGGAGGGTCGATGAATCTGTCGTAGATCAAATCCAACTACTATTGGACGAGGTTCGCGAGTACGGCATCATATTTTCCCGTGTCGCTGTGGATGCGCTCGAGATCGAACTGCATTTCCAGGAGCACGGACAATCTTCTACTTATTTCTGGAGGTACCGGTAGAATTGTCGGAAAATTCACTTTCGTTCCCTGCGCGCTTTCTGTTGCACGAGTATCACCGCGTTCGCCAGACATTTTGGAGTCTTGGAACATACGTTATTTTTTAACAAATTTCCACTAATACCACCTCGTTACTTTAACACACGTCGGGGTCACCAATTCGAAGTGAATATCAATGCAAGGCATAGAATATGTTAAATACCGATGTATAATTTATTGTAGTCACTGAATACAACTGTTCGCTCTGATTAACTTGATGCCTTGTATGATACTGATCGTGATATCGGAAGCCATTTGCTGAAAGCGTCTCGGTCGACTGTTAGCCGACCATAACGAACGTCCTTTTACTCGGTTATGATGATTCATCTGTTTGTTGATTGCGTCGTCTTTGTTGTTCAAGACGACGGTTACAAAGGTGTTGTCCTTGACACCACAGTTACATTTGTCTCGTTTGCATTAGAAAAAAGAGAAGTAGAAGGTAAAAGAAAAGATGTTCGTAAATAATTAAAGTTAATTGCCGTAAAATATGCCTTTCTGAAGAACTAAAGATATTAACTACGTGCAACTGCTCGACAGATTCCAATCGTTTCTATAATTAAATCTGTTTCCTTCCTGGCTGGTTCTTGTTAAGTCTATATATGTAAAATGTACAGTAGAAGACGAAAGAAAGTTTAAGAGAGAAGTAGTACGAGAAAGCAGCATAATTTTACAAAATGGTATTAAATTTCAGAATAGTAATGAGTGAATGTAATATAGAGACTAACCTAGAGTGTAACTAGGACAACTGAGAGAACTCGAGAACTGTAGAAGATAGAACAAAATTTCATTAGGCAAAATTAAATAGTTTCGAATACTACACGACCTAGTATCCGTCCCGGACGCGACGACGTTTAAACAATTTCAAGATCACTTTCACTTTTTTAAATAAATTTGTAAATTTGTTTGCACACCAATTGATGCATTTTTTATTCTCTGTACAAAAGTATCGGGACGCATGATCAGTTTCACCAAATTGTTTTATTTGATGAAAGAGACTTTAATTATTCAGATTTTGACACTAAATTTGAGTAGATTCAGTAGGTTTGACTCATTAATATGGAATTTAAAGCCACCAAAGGAGGCTTTGATTACTATTTCTGCATTTTCTATCTATTACTATTTATATTACACATTATTACTGACACGCATGTTTTCATATCGCAGTGTAATTATTTCATACAAAAATATACGATGTCCACTGTCATTTCCAATAGCAAATATAAGTTCTAATTAGCGTAGCAATTAGCATGTCTCATCGTGGATGCGTTAAAATGTATCTGTCTGGCGAAGTTTCATAAAAATAATTACTTCTATATTCTTTCTGATATATGTGACACAGAAAAGGTCTTAAGTATTATAATAGGTTTCCTCCCTTCTACAAATCATTAGTTTTGTATTATGTTCTTTTGATGAGACAATACGTCCCAAGACGTAAAATAATAGAATAATACTTTAGTCTAAGGCCCGGTTCAGACGAACAACCTTTCGGTGTTGTCATATATCAGTCTTTATTGCTTTTAACTGGGGAAACAAAGAAAAACTAATGACGCAGCGAGAACGCTAGACTCGTCTCCACTGGGCTTAATATGATTTAAATAAAGAAGGAGCTTATTATTTATGTATACTGGGTTCTTCGTACGTACTAAAGATTCCACTAAAATCATCGTTTTTTCTAAATTGAAAGTATTAATTAAATTTGTGTATTATTTTTAAATGTTTTCTAAAATATAGCCATTCGTTTGAAAGCATATCGATAATGTAAAAGGCTGCTATAAAAATAGGAAAATATAATAAAATTGTCTGCAATTATCCTTTCGAAAGGATGATAAACATGCATGGATTAAAATGGTTCAAAATAATGACACAAGTTGACTAGTTTTGAAGAGAAGAAATGCTAAAGCCATTGTTCTACTAACGTCATCACCGATAGTTTTTTTTAAATGCTACTATATACATACAACTATGTATATATGTATACAGGTATGATCTTATTCTGATAAAACGCATGCATCATACCTAATGTTGTATGATGTTAAAATAATTTTGACTTCCCTTTACACTACGCTGTATTTCTCCTTGTACCACCTCCATGTTATGAAACACAATACATAGCGTTAATCTTCTTAGAACATATTAAGTTATCTTTCACACTATGAGTCAGCATTCACACTATGTACTTACTTGCATGACACAAAGAAACTTAGCCTCATCAATTTACTTAATTCCTTCTGTACGGTCCGAAGACTTGTAATTGGCTGTCTACCATCTTCAGAATTTCTAAATAAAGAAAGATGTGTTACTTATTAATTTAGTATACACTCTAGCAGTCATAATTAATTTGAAATGTTGCGTTGTGAAAGGGACTTATTAAATGATTCACGTTTATTCATATTTGGAAATTATTTAGAATGTAAACATTTAAAGTTATTTGTATTATATATTATATTTATTTTGCAAATACGACTATCCACATGGGTAAATATTTGCACAGAGAGGTAGCTACTTCCGATTTCGATAAATTTTTAATATGCTGTAAAAATTGTTAATTTTAATGTGTCATCACCTTCAGAATTATTGTAAAGGTTTTAATCGACGGTCGCCGTTTATTAATAAATCACCAAAATACATATTCCAGCTAATATTATTTAATAGGAAATTAACAGATAGTTGAGCAATTATTTTCCAAACTACACAAGACAAATAATCTATGAAATTAACATCTATTGACCTCTTGGGAATCAATGGAACTATTGCAATATCCGTGATTAGCAATGTGTTCAGCTGGACAGAAACTACCCTAGAGCCATCAGAACTGGCACTGATGTTACCTGGTCGTCAAGGATGACGTTTGCGATCTCTAAATCATTGAAACTAATATCTGTGATTGCCAATATATCCAATCTGTTATAAGCCTACCTCCAGTAATTAGATATCGACTACCTGTCGTCGAATTTGAAAATATTCATTGTCTAGATATTACAGTCGGTATCGATAATTGCAGTCGTGGAAGACAAGAATGACCATGTCGATATTATAGGAATAGATGATATCGTCAAATTTGATATCGTCTATTTCCAGTTCCTATGATTAATATGAATTATTAGGAAGATCTTATAATTAATACAACTGTATGAATTTTAGAATAAGTGAAATAGATATTGATGATTTCTAAACTATATGCAACTTATTAAAGCTGATATTGGGAATATTAAATATATTTCAATTAGGACAAATGTCGATAATTTTCTTTTTTAACTAATTCCTGAACGTTTTTTAACCTTCCTATTTGCTAGTACATTCACATAATCCTATTTATATTGTAATATATAATGATATTTATTCACAAATAGATCACATACAGCTTTCAAACATTACTAAATATGTTTAATATAAGGTCAAATATGCCTAACATAAACTATTAATGGCAATTGTAGGTCTTATTAGAAGAAGTTTAAATTTGACAATAGGGAAATATTTTATCTTAGAACGTAGATGACACGAGTTATAGAAACTAAACTATTTGAAACAGAAAGTTAAGAATTCAAAATATTTAATGAGAAAAGATTAAATCGCTAAATATGTTTAATATAATATTGACTTCTAAATTATTAAGTTCGATATCAATAATGCCAATGGACTATCTTAAATAGTCAATCTGGCATCAATGACATGTATCCCATTAAATTTAATATTAATAACTTGTAGCATTATTTTATTTAACATAACTTTAAAAAATATAAAAAATATATAAAAAATTATAGCTACGAATTTTGTTTACAAAATTATTTATTGATCATAATCTATAATTGCTTATATTTCTTTATATTATGAAACGTTAAAAGATACTTATTTTCATAAATTATATATTTATTATCATCTGTGAATATTTGATACAAATTTATGGAAGCTATTAAATTACGGAAATGACGAAGCTACGAAATCATTAAACCATTACAAAGTGAAGAAGACTACGCTATACATACTAAATTATTAACACTATATATTAAACAAGAAATAAATTACAAAATTAAATCGCGTCATCAAAACACTTTTTCTCTTTATAGACCAAATACATCTTTTATTTCGTACATCGTGCGAGTAATTGGATGAGAGTTAAACCTTCGTGTACAGCTTGCAAATGGATCATTATTTAAATAAATAACGTATTTATTTCTTAACATTAACGCTTAATAAAGCAATAATAAAACAATCGTTTTATAGTAGCATAGAACCCACTGACCATGCAGCGAAATGTACATATTTTAATGAAACTAATCTCCGTATGGAGTACAAAAAAATTTTATAGGTAACTGTACGTAATTTCCAACGCCTATATTAACGCCTATAATTTCCAACAAGTACTTATCAACGATCCTGAACCATTCGATTCCACCACTGACTTCGACCTCAACGATTCTGAAAATAGCATCGAGTGTCGCTGAAACACGAGAAGCATAAGTGAAACGCAGGGATTGTTTGGCTACTGATTCCGATGATTCAACAGCGATAATTCGAAACGTCGTAGTGAGCAGCGATAACAGCCGATTCGCACGAGTCGATACCAGCAAGCAGCAAACGTGGATTGGTAACAGCGAGCCGAACCTTGCAGGATTTGAAGCAGATAATCCGGCTGGCATAACTTGGTAATGACGGCCGAAAAAGTAGCTTCGTATTGAAGCATGAGAGCACGTACATAAATGACACATACTTCGATGTGGTCTATCGCTGCCGATATTTTGCTGTCTAGACACTTGTTGTTGTTCTTGTTGCGCTCGATGCCTTCGGCTACTGTCAGACGTCTGCCTTTCTACATTTATATTTCGAACTGTTCGATCCCCTACATCATCTTAGAGTATCTCCAATTTCCTTAGTTTTCGCGTATAGAATAATTTTTCCGAGAGTAGATTCCTCGTTCTTCTTGGAACCAATTCAGGAGAATTGCTATTGCCATTATGATACCATTTTATATTATTTTATGTATTACTGTTATTTACTTCCTTGCAATTTAATTTAGGTATTGCGTTTGTTTTTCTTAGAATTATAATCATATTGATACAGAAAATATATATTGTACGTAGGGATATTTATTTATTTGTGCGAGTCATTCGTCCGATATTTGATACACTTCAGGTACGTATATCAGAAGTATCGATCGCGTTAAATTCTGATAATAATTAAATTAGAATAATGGTATAATTATCGGTAGGGAACAAATTATAATATATATGTAATATTTACGATTTACAAATGCTCTACAGTTATAAATATAATTTAAATGATTGTATATTAGAATAGTTTGAATTTGTTTAGAAATTGATTTAAAATAGTTTAAATAAATTAAGATATACTCGATACAATAATGTTTTATCGAACAATTAATTTCACTTTTCAAATTTATTAAGTTTGTTAGATACTAAATGATACGATCATTTGCATAGCCAGCTTGAATTCACATTTTCTATCAAATTACAAAACACACAGAAACACATGAAAATATTAAACAATATATACGAATACACGAATAAATTGCAAAGTTTTTATTAAATCACTTAATAAGATTTTGCTTCCCCTGCTCGTTAAAGGAGATTATTTCGTAACGAGAGCATTCGAATTTCCAGAAACAATATTTAGAAAGCACTTTCATGTAATGAGCTATCGTGCCTCGAGAAATTTCCCGCCTAATTCCCCTGCTTAACGTTATCCTGCGTACCTTCCTTTCTCCCGTTATTACTTGCCGCTGAAATATTCAAATTCATATCTCAGTATGAAATCAATTTCTTATGTTTAAGCACCTACATCAATCGCCAAACACGTTTAAATTTTTCAAGAGGTTCGCTGTTTTAGGGCAGTGAAGTCGGTATTAATAAAATATTAAACGAAAATGACTACGACTTATAGGATCACAATGTGATTAGTTGCGTAATTTCAGCAGATATTTTAATGTATTCTTTGGTAATACAGGGTGGTTGGTAACTGGTGGTACAAGCGGAAAGGGGGTGATTCTACGCGAAAAAAGAAGTCAGAAGAAAATATAGAATGAAAAAAATAGAATAAAAAAAGTCGGAAGAACGATATTGAAAGATATTGAGATGATTTCTCTTGCAAAAATAAATCAAAAACGTTTTTTTTTTTGTCTTTAGCTTGCTTTTCCTAAGATATTGGCTCGTTCAACACGGTATCGTCGATAAAAGAGAAGCAGAAAGCACATTTAGAAAAAGGAACGATATTGGGAATTCTGCTCTCGAATAAATTAATAAATGAATAAAATATCTAAAAATTCATCTTATGTGAATTACTATCTTTCTCTGTATAGTATGTATATACAGGGTGGTTGGTAACTGGCGCTACAAGCGGAAAGGGGGTGATTCTACGCGAAAAAAGAAGTCGAAAATATAAAATAACAATTTTTCGTTCGAGGCTTTGTTTTCGAGAAAATCGATTTTGAATTTTCGCTCGGTGCGCGCGCACTTTACTTTTTTATTCTATATTTTCGACTTGTACCACCAGTTACCAACCACCCTGTATATTAGTATTTCGTTCGATACCAGACTCGATCGTTACCAACATCAAAAGATGAAATTATTTCGCGCGTCTGAATCTCAGTGTTTCTCATATTCCATCTGTAACTTCGATGTTTCTGCAACCTGTCGGGTGTCGTGCTATTCTCTGTTTCTTTTCAGAAAGTTAGAGTCAAAATTTTCATCGCACGAGTGTTTAGGAAAGTTGGCAGATTTATTTTGGGTTTGACGTTGTAGTATTGTCTACTATATTTTAAGAGTTGGAAAGGTTAAAAAGGTATAGTCGCAGACTATAAAGAAACTGTTCGAAACGAGTTAGCGAAACCATTCGTTTGGCCGTCTGCGTGGAAGCGCTCATTTCCGCTCCGGAAGTTCGCCGTTCTTGGTAAGTAAACAGTAACTGAAGTTGATTGCCGGGACCAGAGATGCGTGCGCAATTTCGTGGCCTCGTAAAAATTTCATAAAAGCAGCGAACTACACGGCGCATGGTAATTGAATTTTTATTGACACGCGTCCTTGTAAAAGATCTCAGGAATGCAGGATCGGGAATGAAACTCGACAGAAGAAGTTCACGAGGACGCCGTTTGGTAGACACGCGATTATTTCCCGTTTGTCGACGATTCGTCTGTACGTAAGGTACTTACTAACACTTGGCGTGGAAAGTTATGTAAATTTGTATACTACGATCTTGTCTGTTACACGTTTAACTGGCGGGAAACAAAATACTGTCTTTCTTCAAATATTTGCAACTAGTTGCTTATATTTTCTACTTGTAAGAACGTACTACTGGATAAAAATTTCTTTTGCGGAACAGCCGCGTGTAATTGTTCCAAAGATATTTTATTCCAAGAGGAAAATAAGCTGCACTTTGAACGTGACCAAAGTTCGAATTAATGAAAAATTAATAATCAAAAGCAGCGCTTATCATCTTTCTATAGAATTAGTAGACTATAAATTTGAATTATCTATCGTAATTATAAGACATAAGAACAGTATATTTTAGTACATTTGCTGCATTTAATATCATTGTGCTACCATCAACGTTAGAAAACATGTTATTAATTTAGAAGAATCTCCTTAACCTAACTTGATTCAAAAATTAGAAATTCGGAGATAAAGAACTTGTTTCTGAAAAGAATTGATCGTAATTTTAAAATAAATAAATTAAAAAAAAAAAAAATAAAGAACTTGTGACGAGCGTGAATTCTATCATTGCGTCTTTATTGATAAAAATCAATTTAATATGATAAATAATCGTGATGATATAGTAGAGCCCTACTTATCCGAATACACTAATATTCTTTTATTGGATTCGGTGAATTCGGACTATAAAAATGTAATATGGAATCAATAGCGTTCTAACTATCGACATAAATAACAAACTACGACATAAATAATTAAGAACTGAAAAGTGCTATAAGTAGAAGAGAATTAACAGGAATACATGGTGTTGGGACAGACACAGTCGCAGACATTATAAAACAAAAACATGATACTGAAAAATTACCTAAAGCACGTAGATTCCTCTGTTGCTGGCAAAAGTATAAAAACCTTAAATATACCGATATGATGAAACGGTTTCATTGCGATACAGACGACAAGAACGACGATTTTACACAAATGGAAATAGCAAACGAAAGTGGTAACGAAGAGGTGCCTTCGTGAAGTACAAAAAGAATCTCGGTGTAATTATTTACGTTGAAAGAAATATGTGTGACTTGTTGCTAGCAGCCAAGAAGATATAGGTAAATAAATACTTAATTAATAAAAATAAAAATAAATACTTTATTAATAAATGCTTAGAGAAATTACTACAAATTGATCCTAACCTATATTTGAATAGATGAAATTTCATATCGGAAACGTGATTGTTCTATTATCCGAAAATTCCATTATTCGAACAGTCTTATCTCCATATTAGTTCGGATAAGCGAGGCTCTACTGTATTAGATTACACATAATTGTGAGGTTATAAAGGATAAACTCATTGCAGCTCGAGTTATCCGCAATTTTCTAAATTGAAATATGATAGATTTTGTTAAAAGTGAATAAGTATCGGATATTTTTCGCCCTCAGTAAGCATATATGTAAATATATGCATGTATACATGTACAAAATTTCTCTTTTATTGCGAATCAATGTTTACAGAGAAACGTTCTAATCGCTTTATCCATTACGCTGCCCATCATTTTACGCCGCTTTTTTTTTTTTTTTTTTTAATTTATTTATTTTAGAATTACAATCAATTGTGTTCAGAATTTTCAGTAATTCGGCTGTCGTGTTACAATGTCGCGGGTTTTAAGTGTTTAATGGACGGTTTTACGCCGCTGTAAGAGTTTTCTATTTCACGCTGTATAAAGCGTTATTTAAAACTTTCAAAGTGAGAGATGCAAAACCGAAAATAATAATAATAAAATAATAATAATAATAATAATAATAAAATACTCTCAAAGTGCCGAATTAATTAATATTAAAGTAAGATTATTTGGTGTGATTTTGGTGAACGTTTAGAGAAACATTGAAATGAAATAATTGTGATCTCCTTGTGGCCACGTGCGAGAACATGCAAATTCACATAACAATTTACTTTGACAAGTAAACGTGAAAATCGGAATATTGCACGAAGCTTCGGCACGAACGTCGAATTTATTGTGACTCGACAATCGCAATGACAATGATCCGACAAAACGTGGATCTTCCAGCTTACTGAATGCGTCTCGACCGAGCAGCTTCATCTAATTACCCAAGCAAACAATGAATATACTGTGTTATTGTGCAAGATTTAAGCTGATTATTCTGATTCCATCGCGTTTGCGTTTCTCCTTTTGCCAAACAAAATGGTCATCTTTCGTAGGGAGAACGAGAGCACAACGAGCTGGATATTTACGCGTCTTAGCGGATTGAAGGTACCCAATCTGGGGCCAAATTGAGGTATTGAAAAAGTACAAAAGAAACTTGAACTACCGCGCAGTCGTCCATTTTACACTCGCTACCCTTTCCGGAACGTCGTTACCATTTAGTTAGAAGTCAACGAGCATTTCTTCTTCTGCTGCTGAAGAAAAGAACTTCGTCGTTCGTCTGTCAATGTGATAAAAAGTGAAACGTCGTGAAGCTGGCCACCATCGAACTTTCACTCTGCCCCTGTTCCTTTTGTCAAACGAACGGAACGCTTCTTACCGGAACGAAAAGCTAACCAGTGATCCTTATTCCCGCCATAATACGTCATTATATTAAATTCTACTTCGTCAAAGGAATAATCGTTTGAAAGGAACGTTTCATTCGCCTTGAAACGGATTTCCCCACTACAAACGAGATCTTTCGGCTGAAAAATTTCACTCGTTGCTCTCAGTTGCATTAATATCTTGCCGAGACATTCCATTAACTAATCTGTAATATTTCATAAATTTCGTTCCTTGCTGTTTCATGCTAAACATTTTAAACAGGTCAGCTGAATAACTCGCTTGTTTTTGAAGATAGGAGAAATTGCATTAGACCAAACATATCGGGTGTTACCAATTTTTCTGTAGGCGGAGGCGTCAAGGAGATACGAAGGTCGACTCTGGTTTTTTAAATGGAACAGTATATTTTTTTACTTATATTAGCTAGAGTGTTTCAAGGCGAATACAATGACCTATTATGAAGGTCGTTCAAGGCCACCCAAAGTCAACTGCAATAGAAAATAAATTGTCTCAGAGTACTGCTATCTTCTCTCCTGTCTTCAGAAGCAAGCGAGTTATTCAGGTGACCTGTTCAAAATGCCCCACCCTGTATACACGTACAATTTGAAAACAGTCCTAATAAAGGGGCTACAATAGTATGCGTTAAAAGTAGCAAGTAACGCTTACTTATTTCCTATAATAGAAGTAATCAAGTTTCGTTTGAATAATTATAAACAGTACTGTATATGCATCACAAGAATATCATTTATGAGAATTGTGATCGATTTTTAATAACAGCAAATGTGTAAATTAATGGTGACCAAATGCAATATTTATCATTTCGTCTTCAAAAACAGGCGAGTTATTCGGGTGACCTGTTTAAAATGCCCCACCCTGTATATATATATATATTTTTCATAGCATGCTTTCAAAGTACATGCTTGAAAATGTGTTGTTTTAGACATATTTAGGGTACGACTATGGAGATTATAGTGATAAAATTTAGAAACCAATCTTCAAATTATATAAAAGTGAAAGGATAATTATTCCACTAAGAGGATAAAGCTTTAGAATGTCCCACTCTGCATATATATATTTTTTTATAGCATGATTTCAAAGTACATGCTTGAAAATTTGTTGTTTTAGACATATTTAGGGTACGACTATCAAGATTATAGTGATAAAATTTAGAAACCAATCTTCAAATTATAGAAAAGTGAAAGGATAATTATTCCACTAAGAGGATAAAGCTTTAGAATGTCCCACTCTGCATATGTATATTTTTTTATAGCATGATTTCAAAGTACATGCTTGAAAATGTGTTATTTTAGACATATTTAGGGTACGACTTTCACGACTATAGTGATAAAATTTAGAAACCAATCTTCAAATTATATAAAAGTGAAAGGATAATCACACTAAGAGGATAAAGCTTTAAAATGTCCCACCCTGTATATATATATATTTTTTCATAGCATGCTTTCAAAGTACATGCTTGAAAATGTGTTGTTTTAGACATATTTAGGGTACGACTATGGAGATTATAGTGATAAAATTTAGAAACCAATCTTCAAATTATATAAAAGTGAAAGGATAATTATTCCACTAAGAGGATAAAGCTTTAGAATGTCCCACTCTGCATATATATATTTTTTTATAGCATGATTTCAAAGTACATGCTTGAAAATGTGTTGTTTTAGACATATTTAGGGTACGACTATCAAGATTATAGTGATAAAATTTAGAAACCAATCTTCAAATTATATAAAAGTGAAAGGATAATTATTCCACTAAGAGGATAAAGCTTTAGAATGTCCCACTCTGCATATGTATATTTTTTTATAGCATGATTTCAAAGTACATGCTTGAAAATGTGTTGTTTTAGACATATTTAGGGTAGGACTATCGAGATTATAGTGATAAAATTTAGAAACCAATCTTCAAATTATAGAAAAGTGAAAGGATAATCACACTAAGAGGATGAAGCTTTAAAATGTTCCACCCTGTATATATATATATTTTTTCATAGCATGCTTTCAAAGTACATGCTTGAAAATGTGTTGTTTTAGACATATTTAGGGTACGACTATCGAGATTATAGTGATAAAATTTAGAAACCAATCTTCAAATTATATAAAAGTGAAAGGATAATTATTCCACTAAGAGGATAAAGCTTTAGAATGTCCCACTCTGCATATATATATTTTTTTATAGCATGATTTCAAAGTACATGCTTGAAAATTTGTTGTTTTAGACATATTTAGGGTACGACTATCAAGATTATAGTGATAAAATTTAGAAACCAATCTTCAAATTATATAAAAGTGAAAGGATAATTATTCCACTAAGAGGATAAAGCTTTAGAATGTCCCACTCTGCATATGTATATTTTTTTATAGCATGATTTCAAAGTACATGCTTGAAAATGTGTTGTTTCAGGCATATTTAGACAGCAAGTTTTCGAATCCACTTTTCATTAGCTCTGTAACAAGGTACGACTTTCACGACTATAGTGATAAAATTTAGAAATCAATCTTCAAATTACGTAAAAGCGAAAGGATAATCCCACTAAGAGGATAAGGCTTTAAAATACAATAACATTACACTAAATAATATTATACTAAATACAATAACATTGTATACTGAAATATAGGAGGAATTCGTTTAGAAAGTGGAAACGAATACAAACTTAATATATTACGTTGAGAAGCTGCGACGTAATACCTTCTTCCTTCCTCCGTTAGGTCGGTTGCATTTCGCATCCCCGCCGAGAAGCATTTTCCCGTGATTCGAAATATTTACCACGCGGCTCCTACACGCGAGAGTAACTTCATAATGCAACGGTAGCTACGATGGTCCGTGGCTGTTTATGATGCGAGATCGACAGTCGAAGTAAATCTACTTGAAGAAGTTTCTTGCTTCGCTTGCCTGGGTCGAAACTTGAGAAATCCTTCGGGCAACGCCGACGGAACTCGAAAGCCAGAACAGTTTTATATCATCGCGCGGATACTTACACTCCAGATATGTTTAGGAAAAGTTGCCTGTCTGCTTCGGTTCTTTCTTTTTTTTTTTTTTTTAATTTATTTATTTTAAATTACGATCAATGCTCCACAGAATTTTCAGTGATTCGGCTGTCGTGTTACAATGTCGTGGGTTTCAAGTGTTTAATGGATGTTTGATTCGATTGAATCTAGGTTTTGGTGGTTGTTGACTCTTTCGCTGTGTCTATTACTGAATATGGATATTTCTTCTTTGACTTTCTTCTTTGGGTATCTTTTTTTTTTTTTTTTTTTTTTTTTTTTTTTTTTTTTTTTTTTTTTTTTTTTTTTTTTTTTTTTTTTTTTTTTTTTTTTTTTTTTTTATTTGTTTATTAAAATTACAATCAATTCTCACATTGAGAATTTTCAGTAACTTTTTCTGGCGTGGCGCAGCGACATGGCTGATTATTTATAATAAGTTAAGACTTATTATAGATATGTGTAATTTATAAGTGAGTAATATCTTTCGGTATCTTGAGGTCGCGATGTATCGTTTCGTTGGTAACGTACCAAGGTGGCGTCTAGTGGCGTTCTTAGTGTTTTGGCTTGTAGTCGTTGCAGTATCTCTATGTTGGAGTTGCTTGCTGTTCCCCATAGCTGGATTCCGTAGGTCCAGGCAGGTTTTAATGTGGCCTTCGGTTCTTTCGAATGAGAGAGAAGCTGACTGGTTGGTAGCTGGCTTGACAAACGAGAAGAAAAGTACGAATCGAATTTACCTAACCAGGTCTTTCCTCTCTTTTTTTGCGAAAATCTTGTGTTTCCGTGGTATTTTCCGGGCAAATCGAACGTTGGACCGCTTTGCGAAGCTTGAAAAACGTTTCAACAACGACGAACCATTTTCTCGAAATGGAGGTAACGAATGTAAAATAAAAATGCGAAATTCATATAAAATATGCAAAGAAAAAGATGTATATGTAAAATACGTAAATAGAATAATTAAACTACGTTAGAAATCTCAAGGTATCTTTATTAAAACTATTCTTTTAACGCGTTATGAAATATCCTAAAACTGGACACAAGCCACGATTAAACATTTCCTCTGTATTCCCATTTGTTTGTATTTGTATTTATATTCTGCTTCGTTGATTAAAGTTTGAATTCGCTAAATAAAGTATTATATACGGTTCTTTGAAGAACATCCAGACAGATATGAAATAAATGTAAAAACCAGGCCCAGATGAAATGCATCTCGCCAGTCGATGCAAACCACATAAAACCACGCATATCAAAGCAAAAACAGTCGCACATTTCATTCATACTCATAATTATTCCACGTTGCACGAGGTAGAAAAATTGTCCGGTTGCTGTCGAAATTGAACGCAGTGAAAAGCACAATTTCCTTTGATGTACGAATATTCGCCAGCGGACGCGATTCAATGCTGGTTAAATTATAAATGCCAATCTAATTACGCGCATATACCTTGTCAGTGTAACGACAGAAAGGCAAAAAATAAACGAACGTATGTATGAAAGAAGAAAAAAAAAATCTGTGTTCCTCTGCTATTCCCTGATGAACTTGCTACTCATAATTAAAAGTCTCAAGATCTGCACTGTCCTTAAAATTGATGATACTACATAAAATATTATTGTTATAAAGTATTAAAATATATATTATACATCTGCAATATAATTATTGTAAAATATCAAAATACACACACACATGTGTCAAATAAAATTAATAAACTGAAAAACTATTTGGAATTTTACAAAAAAATTATAATTAAGATTAATTTTTATTGAGATAGAAACGTGATTATGTCTCTTTATTTTCACTATGCCACTTTGATCATAACGTATTATATTAATCTACAATATATACTTCTACATCTTGCAGATGGACAGCTCTAAAGTTGAAATCAATTCACAATGATTAACTTTTGACAAATTCGTCATTAGTAAACAACCCAATTAATAGATTAGAATGTTGGACTGAACGAATGATCGTGTTTCGTTATGGTCAAAGTAAGCTAGTAGACAAAAAGATATGTAATGCGTAATGCTAACTCACGAGTTATAAAACACTTAAAGTTAAAGTTACTTCATACAAAACTGAGTGTGACATGATAGAAACTAACTTCTGGATGGCACACTGATTAATTGACACGCACTGACAAATGTCCTATTGCGCCACTTCTAAGAAACTTAGACTAAATTCTATGTTTTGCCTGGGTTGTACCTCACACGTTTGCTCACAATGTGCCGACGTATAATACAAAATATCATTTGCAGTGAGTTGATATGTCCAACATGAACAACCTGCGAAGGTTCTGTCGCATGAAAGGCTAACACAATTTCCTCGAAATACTTTCCACGATGATAGACCACGCTACATAAAAATACCAGTGAACCAATGCTAATGCGATTTTAAACAAAGTTTTGCTAGAAAATCATTCGTAAAATATTAGTGCCATTGATTCTAAATCGTTACAACCGTAATAGTTGCTGAACTTCAGAACATATGTCCTCAATTGGTCATCTAACGGGAGGATGAGTAAATACCTCTCTGGCCGGTTAACCCTCGCAATTTAACGAGCTACTTTGAGTTATAGCCAATTCGTATCTGACCACCCTCTGTACTATTCGGCACTACTATATGTAGCACATACGCGAATCTCTCAAGTTTGGCCCTTTAATAACTCATCGGCATCGGCAATATTACGCTTCGCCAAGCGTCTCCACACACAGCAGATAAATTGCATCGTCTAGCAGACACGCGCTCGTCTGTAAACCTTTAATCCTCGGGGGGACCAAGTGATATCGAGCAGCTTTATTATATTTCTCTTATCGCAATTTCGCAGGTTCTCTGGTTAATTTAACAAAAAGCCCCGATACAGTTAAAAGTCTGCCTCACATTGCGTTTAATTAGTAATTATATATTATAATTATTAATTAATACAATTATATATAATTATTAATTAATTATATATTATAATTATTAATTAAACGCAATTATATTATAGATAATATATAAATAATATACAAATATATTATAAATAATTATATTATGTATAATTATTAATATATAACGCATAATTGCGTTAAATTTCGATCGCGAGTTTGTGTTCACGGTTTCTGTTTCATTTGAAGCCATCATTAATCCCACTGACACACTGATTCTAACACGTGCAGATATTTCACGTTTATTATACCTAGAAAACAAATTAGATAATAATAGAGTTCCCAAACTAGTTTCTAAACTATACGTGTTATCATTTTAGCAAATTATTCGGACACTTGTTGACTGTGTTTTATCACTCCTACACAGTTTGGTTGCACGGTATCTAGATACCATTTGAAAATTCGATATTACGTTAAGTGTTTAATCTGTGTATCCAAACTAGTTTCCAAACTACACGTGTTATCATTTTAGCAAATTATTAGGACACTTCATAAACAATCTTATGCATACATAAGTGACTTGCATACTAAAATTTTAAGATGTAGGAATCTTCTCGCATCTGTTAACGAATATATTGTTGACTACAATTTTATCATTCCTACACAGTTTGGTGGCTCGATACCATTTAGAAATACCATAGATTTTTTTTTAATTAATTTATTTATTTATTTTAAATTACGATCAATTCTTTACAGAATACCATAGATTTTTTTTTAATTAATTTATTTATTTATTTTAAATTACGATCAATTCTTTGCAGAATAATACCATAGACAGCATTTGAAAATTCGATATTACGTTAAGTGTTTAATCTGTGTATCCAAACTAGTTTCCAAACTACACGTGTTATCATTTTAGCAAATTATTAGGACACTTCATAAACAATGTTATGCATACATAAGTGACTTGCATACTAAAATTTTAAGATGTAGGAATCTTCTCGCATCTGTTAACGAATATATTGTTGACTACAATTTTATCATTCCTACACAGTTTGGTGGCACGATACCATTTAGAAATACCATAGATTTTTTTTTAATTAATTTATTTATTTATTTTAAATTACGATCAATTCTTTGCAGAATAATACCATAGATAGCATTCGAAAATTCGATATTACGTTACGTGTTTAATCTGTGTAACATCCAGTAGCGATCGAAATGAGTTTAAGAATAGAGTGAGCGACACTATCGTTCCCAATTATACTATTTTAATTATTTTTTCTAACGTCTTCCATATATATGATTGATCATCTTTCACAATAAAACAACATTCCTTTGTAATTCATTAGCATCAGTCGCTTCTATCCGATATTATGTAGCGATACAAACACCTTTGTAACCGTCGCCTTGGGTAACAACAAAACGACGAGAAAACAAACAGGGGACGGGCAATAGGATAAACACTAGGCAAATGTAACCGGAGAAGGTTGAATACAACGGTCGACCGAATCGCCTTTGACACAGGCACTCGACAGGCGATTAGTATATTTTCGAGCATTCGAGCGAACAGACAAGCAAACAGTTATACGCGAGCGACCTCAGTGACCTTCGGTTTTCAATAAACGTTGTTAATTTTTTTTTTTTTTTTATTTATTCGAGTACTTTACAATCAATTCTAAAGAGAATTTGTTAATTTTATATCGTCTACTTTATCTTTGCACTCGTAACCACCTCAAATGTATTTCTATAATTAGTAATTGATACAGAAAAATGTTTGTCCAGTGTCCAAAGAACGTTCGCTTCTGAAACGATAAATTTCTTTTACTGTTATTCTGCCATATTAAATAATCCTTTTTCTGAATAAATAATTTTTTTCGCCCTTATGACTGGTAATTAGTAAGAAAAGTCGTGAAGTTTCTAATGAACACTCAATATTTTTTTTTCTTTTTCATTTATTTATTTTAAAATTACGATCAATTCTTTGCAGAAAGACACACTCAATATGGAGGAAATTTTATTATGCAGACAATATTTATAACGTTTGTTGTATTTTCCAAAATTGAACATTATGTCGAACAAGACAGTTATTTATGACCTTTTTGCAATGTAGTACTCCATACAACAGGATGTAAGAGTTAGTGAACACAAAATTATTTCCATAATTCTTTCTAGTAGTTCCTTGAATGTGAAATAAAATTACTTTTTCGATTACCGTAATTTTTTTTAGCTGTTCTTCGAATTTAAAATAAAATTACTTTCAATTGCTTCTTTTGCCGAATTTTGTTGGATAGCATCTGCAGTAACTGTTATTTTGCAACTGTTAATTGCATATACTATAAGCTGTCGTGTTCTTTGAATTTTTCATTGATATTTTGAATTTCTTATCTTATAGAGTAAAATATATATACTCGCATGTATATTCCATGTTACTTTGAATACATTTGATAGGTGTCGATTTTTATTCTATTAAAATAAAGAATTTCAAATTTTATTTTCTACGCATTTTAAACCCACATTATCATGAACTTCAAAAACAAAATTACTTGAAATTTTTTACTTGCAAAGAAAAAACATGAAAAATATGATCAAGTTTGTTAAAGCCCAGAAATAGCATTTGTTCAATTTCGCAACTGAAAGCTCGCATTTCTTCTATAAAAATTGCATTAATCTGCTTCTTGCTTCAAGTTCCAATGAGAAATTTAAATAGTTGCCAGAATGACGGTGACGAATCTTACAGAATTTTTTAATTGAAATGGTGTTCTTTAAGAATTTTGAATATCAAATAAAAGGTTGTATCTCGTTTTAATTTACCTCGACAAGTTAATCGTTTTACTCGTACTTTTACAATAATATCGTGTAAAAATTTGTTTTGAGATCAAGAAGTTTACGAATGTAATCAATTGCATAAAACAGATATATACTCGCATACAAATTTCAATATCTAATCCAATATAAATTCAATAGTTTGGCTGCCAAGCTATGATTCAGTTACTATAAAAATAATACGTATTTTAAAACTCTCAATTCTGACAATTACTATTGACTAAATAACTATAATGAATATATAATAAATATCTTCCTAAAAAAGACACTATTACTGTGCACAGTGAATCACAAAATTATTGATTTATTTTTAAAACGTTACTATTATGATGAACTTAATATTTCATAACATTCTCTTCTTAGAATTCTTAGAATTGATTGTAAATACACCCAAATAAATATAATATTTAAAAGAAAAAAAAAAAAAAAAAAGAAAATTCTCTTCTTGCGGTGTAACGTCGATACCGATGATATTGTTGTTATCATAATTTTGTAATGTGAAAACATGATAAAAAATGACTATAACTCGTTTCGAACTTCTTTCATTATGTTCTTCTTAAACTATATGTTGTATATTTTAAAATAACAAGTATCAAAAATCTCTTTATGATGTCTTATTATTTTCTAAAGCTTCGTTGCATTCTCGACTGTGCAAATGATTTTGTGACTCATTGTATCTTTGATAAAAAGTTTAGTCACACATTTTGCTCTGATTTAACCACCAGATTCATTTGAATCAATCATCCATTAATCACCAATAACACGCGACATTGTTACACCAGCCTAACTACTAAAAACTCTGCAAAAGAATTGATTGTAGTTTTAAATAAACAAAATAAAAAATAAAAAAACACATTTTGCTCTTTTCGGTATTACCTTCTAATTGGCTCGTGGGCATATAAACACCTTTGTAACCGCCGTCTTTGGTAAGAACAAGACAACGGAAAAACAAACAGAAGACGGACAGTAAGATAAACACTAAGCAAATGTAACCGAAGAAGGTCGAATACAACGGTCGAACGAAACGCCTTCGACACAGGCACTCGAACAAGCGATTAGTGTATTTCGAGCGTCCAAGCGAATAGTATGCAGCGAACAGTGAGACCCGGATCAGTCTCAGCGAGCTTCAGATTTCAATAAACGTCACCGTTGTCGATTACTTTATCTTCGCACATTCTGAAATCACCTCAAATTGGTGTCCACCGACGTGTGTAACAGGAAAGAGGTGAACCATAGTGCGAATTTGAAGACCTTTTTTATACCATGGACGGAACAGAAATTACTTGTTCACCGCTCGAACGGCCTCAGAGTGTCGCCATGTGGTTTGTGAGGTTAGGAGCGCAGTTCTGTCTCGCGCGCGTGACGAGTGACGAGGCGAAATTCGACGCTGCGCTAGCGAACATCGGGAAACAGTATCTGCACCAGGTGAACGACATAGTCAATCCGAAGATTGGGCGATTCGGACGATACGCGAATACAGAGGTTGATCGAGATGACGGAAATGGGGGATAGAAGACCGTCCCAGTTTTATCGGGACTTGAAAAAATTAGCCGTCTCCTCGATGCCAGACGACTTGCTCTTGACGATATGGAAGATCCGCCTTCCCGTCAACGTGCGGATGATCCTCGCTGCAGCGCACACCACAGACGCAAACGAACTCGTGAAAATGGCGGACCGCATCCATGATGCGTACACCTATGGTACACACAGCGAACGGACCAAAGTGGACTCGACAGGATCGAGTGCGCAATGGAGCAACTCACCGCCTTGAGCATCGACCATCGGCAACGTCCCAACTCAGTCCGCGGATTCTGACCCAGTCCGCGGTCAAGTTCCGGGGAGAGAGAGCAACAAACGGGCTGGTGCTATTACCATAGGACCTTCCAGGCTCGAGCGAAGAAATGCCGACTTCCCTGCACTTGGAACGAGAGAATGCCGAGCAGTTGTCCGTGAACGCGGCGGACATTATGCGTGCGACCAAAACCTAGATAAGTGGTTTACCACGTCAATTTCGACGCCTAGATTCTATCAGACGGTTTACGACCGACATTTGGTGTTTCAAAGGACTTGACAACAACGTAACTGACGCGTTATATATGGTGACGACACGTTTTGTCTGGCTATTGATAAATAAAGAGTATCATAATTGGACGCGTCAATGTATCCCATGTCAGCGAGTGAAGTAACCAAACTTGACTTACTTTGCTTCCGGCATGACCCGATAACCTGATATAATCAAAGAATCAAAAAGATTGCATTTGTCACCTTTTACAGTTACTAAAATTTAAAGATTCTCACATCATTCGATGCCTATCGCTTATATCTCAACCGATTTCGATGAAATGTTCAGAATGTATAGCTATACGTACCTGACATAGATCTGCTAAACGTATTTTTTAAATTTTCCTTAGACTCAGATAAAAAAGTGTAGAAGGCGATCTTTACTATCAATAAATTGCAATTTTTTCAAAATTTTTTACACGTCATCTAGTAAACTAATTCTCCTAGCTTCTCAAAAAGTCTTAAGCCATTCGGTCAATTAAAAAAGAAATATTTTGTCTTAACGAGCGTCCAAATACTTTCATATTTAAAGATGTTATTAACCAGTTAGGGTTTTTTTTATGAATAAACAAAATCTCGATTATAAAAAATTAACACGTGTACTCTAATTGAAAAGATCTACATTTCATTAAATGATCATTTAACAAAATAAAAATACTCTTCTGTATTGAAAGTTAATTTGTTTCATCTAATTAAACTATGTTAAACTACTGTTGTATATATTTCACAATAAGCGTTAACGTCGTTATTTCAGAATCTCCACTAATGAAAATAATACAGTAAATTACAATTTGCAATGCAATTATGTAGAACTGATTCTGGGTATTAAAGTCTGTTTAATTTAACATACTACTATTATACCTATGTATATTTTCTTTTTATTTTGTTTATTTAAGACTACAATCAATTCCTTTACAGAATGTTTAGTAGTTAGGCCGGTGTAACAATGTCGTGTGTTATTAGTGATTAATGGATGATTGATTCAAATGAATCTGGTGGTTAAATCTAGGGGGTAGATACCCCTATGTACATGTAATAATATGTGTACCACTCATACAGCAGCATTGACAGTTATAAGTTAACTTATTGGCTAGACGCCACTACAATGTGTTTACTGCACCGTGGTGACTACGGTTTGTACAGTTGTTTGAGATATGGTATGCACTGTAATAAATAATATTGCCCTCGCGTTCGTAACTCTAAATTAGCTTTGAACGCAATCCTTGCATCTTCCTATTGCATGCATTTGTTCGCGAGATATATGTATATATGTACATAGGTGCAGACATGTTTGAGATTATAATCAATATGCAAGGCTCTGTCACGGATGTGATACGAATTTTGAAACTGAATTCCGTTAGGAAAGTTTAGATCTGCCATCTTCAAAATGGGCAAATACATAGCTACATTAAGGTTAACAGAAAACACAATTACTTTGCGGTGTATTGCACAGATTCGTAAGTGTTAATATAATAAAATAAATAATAAAACAAAAATAAATAATATATAATAAAACAAATCTTTATTTTTTATGAAGAAATAGATAATAGATAATTAATTTTAAGCGGGAATTTTTTTGTATAGACCCCATAATCAAAATAATCGAAATCACGATAATTGGACATATAAACATAGCTAATATTGTTAATAACATAGTTACAGCGTATCCATAAAAGGACAAAATAGCTTTTTATACGTAATGCTAGGTTGATCAAATGTAAACTTTAAAGTAGAATGCATGGAATATAAGTAAAGCTTCTTTTAACAAAATTTAACACAGAATTATTATTCCTTTGAAGATCAATTGCGCATAAAATTGCATTATATGCTGAAAATAATTAATAAGGTAGATTTTTTTAAAAGAAATATTATCTAACCCTTAGAAATTAATAATGAGTGTATATTTCACTATCTTCCTTGGAAAATTAATCGTATAATCACATTATTATTGAATTTGTAAAGTAGAAAAAATTGCTTTAAAGATTGCTTTAACAAATGTATGCAAATTTCCATAAAAAATTTAAAAAACTATCCTCCTCTTCCAAAAGGAGAAAGTGATGTTTCCTTTACAAACTTAATCTTTGACAATTAGAAACCTTCACACCTTCTGGCTATATCAGGTAACAGCTCAATTCATTAAATATATACTACAAAAAACTATAAATCAAATTTATATAAATTTTCACAGAATATTCGCGAAACTTTCTTTCAAAAGAGAAAAGAGATATTCCATTTGCAAATTTAGTAATTGATCGGAAACTTCTACATCTTGCAACTATATCAACGGTTTAATTCGCCAAAATTTTTGAAAAATATAGCATACGATACTCAACATTAAAGAGTATAAAGTGCGAGTATTTCACTTGTTGACATTACTTCTTATCAACATATAAATTACTTTTGCGCAGAAAAAATGGCTTTGAAAATAAGGCGCAGTTTTTATTTCAATTAGTTTTCACGTGGATAGAGATTGCGATGCGTAAAATACGCGTCACAGTCGTGAGCGTATTCTTATTGAGAATTGATTGTAAATTTCATCTGCTGCGAGCATGAAGGATCGAGCTAGAGAGCTGTCAAATGCAGCTGGTATATTTTTCACGTTGCAGCCCAGTGACGGAAATTAACGACGCAAATTTTTCGAAAAGGAAATTCGGTGGTAACACGCGCCACGAGGCTACATAAAAATACAATAAAAAATAGGCGTCCAATTTTACGTTGTTAAAACCATCAAAACAGACTGAAAAACGGGAAATGGGGCCATAATAAAAAAAAAGCTCGTTTGTAAAATGAAATTTGATTAACGAATGTAATGTTTATCCGGAGGTTTCATTTAACTGCTTTTTCCTCGATGAAAGCACAAGGCTATTAAAACAACAATAAATATCTTATACATCGCGACATTGTTCTATTTGGATTTTACTACATTTTCTCCTAGAAATTGATTGTACTAAGCTACGGATAAATACAGATCAGATTTGAAAGTTGTATGTCAATTTTAGAAATTAAAACATATATATTCCGGTAGGTTTTTTTGAGTGAGACATACGTGTCCAGAAAAAAGTAAATAGATCAGTAAAGGATAGAAATGAAAATTTTAGCACTAAAAATGGAAACGATCCACTTTTTACCAGTCTTTTTACCAGTCACTCAATACGGAAGTAAAGTCACTCAATAACTAATGATGAAAGCTTTTTACTTTTGGTTCTTCCTTTACGAAACTCACATCAACGCGCTTGTGATGTTTCTGATTAAAATAAAGCTAAACAGGCATTAAATATCATTATGTGTTAATTTTTCATATCTCCCTTCTCACAATGAGCTAGGTTTCTCACATAATATGAATGAATGAATAATATGAATTAATTATTTTTATCATATTTGTAATTCTTGAACCACACGAACTGGTTATCCTCATAATTTAAGTAATTATTTGCTACAAGCAAAAAAAATTTCTCTTAAATTTTAATTTAAATACCTAGAGGCATAGGTTAAGCAGGATTAAATTGTTTTCAGATATCTAAAGAATCCTCCTTGTGCATGTAATTAACTCGCATTCCAATTATTTGGTTTGTGGGACTTCAGTTACGCGTTTCTCATTAATCTTCCTAATTTTAAAGTTTCTACAGAGTCTCATTGCATTACAATATTCAAATAAAAGAATTTCTTTGTCATCTAATGTTTTTCCAAATCTTCTTTATAAGAAATCTCATTTACAGTCTATACATATATTTTAAGATAATTTGAAAGAAGATTAACAATTTAGGTGCACATATAATATTCATTGAAATAAATACAAAATATTAACATAATTTGAAGAATTAGTGTTGGAGAAAGTGCATTTTCATTTTAAATCAAACTTTATTTTATGAAAAGAAGTACAAACATTTCGAACACTTTCCAATTTATTCTGAAATGTCTGACAGGCGTTTTATATTGTTTATTAACAAAATTCAGACACAATAAAATGTCTATATTTTTATTCAGAACTAAATTGCGAATATGTCAATATAACATCATTTTATCTGTTTCAATGAGTACCATACTTAAAACGACAAATTTAATTATAATGCAGTCAGCTCATTAAGTAAATTTTATTAATTTTATACACCGAAACATAAAATAATCAAAATTAATTTGATTATCGATCTTTTGAATAATGAATATAATTGTGAAGTATTAAATTTATTAAATAATGTACGTCCAAATTATTTAAGCTTATTTATCTTCAATTTTTTTTTTTGTTGCAGAATATCCAATAAAGTCAAGTCTATTGAAATCAAAATGCAAATGTTCATATTTCTGTCAAATATTTCTTTCCCTAAGCTTTTTAGTCTCTAACTGCAACTATGATATAAATTCACTTACAATGTAACTTTCTGTTAAAAAACGCAACAATCTAAGCTAAAGTAAAATATGCATGTTACTAGCTTAATACTGGTTCAATTTCGCTTTAGACGATCCCTTGAATGTTTGTGTTAGGAGAATCCCTTAATCGATAATCTAATGCGGTTTGCCAACATCAGCTATAATATATTGTACTTTGCATGTGTACATTATCCAGCTGCGATACTAGATTCCACATGATAATCTCGAAGCAAAATATTTGTCCTGGCCATGTATTGTCTACCTCTATTATAAAGCTGCATATCAATTAGATCAATTTCTTCCAACCTAGTTGACGCTTCAATCCCTATGAAACTAGTAGCATATTGTATCCCAAGGAAACAAGAAAATAGATCAAACATTAATAAATATTGGCTAACCCAGAAAGTTTGTGCCGTTTTAATCAATAGAGATAAGCTGGAAATGACACAAAGTACGATTACCTGATGTATTTTAAATTGTTTATAAAACTTCATTTGTAATCCTTACAAATGTCTTGCACTTCTGTTCGTCTTTATCCAATAACCGGTTCTAACATAAAGGAAAAAGTGAATTTAAGAAATTTAGTGAATAAAATATATCAAACTCCTTCAAGCCATTACAAAATTTCTAGGATTGCACAAAGTTTACTAACTACAAAATTTTATACTTTCTCACGTCACAAAGGGTATGTAGGTCGTTAATGTTAAGTCGGCATCGTTATATTATTACATCCTTTGTTTAAAAAATCCGTCTCGAAAAGCTTGCATTCTTATGGCGACTAAATTACTTTTTGTTCATTCTGTTTGAGAAAAAAAAAAGAAAGACCACTGCTTTTCAAACAAAACAGCGGAATGCACCATCTTCTGGAATGTTTCGGGACACTCTGTTTACAAAAGGTTTTACTCTTGTGACTTCCGACTGCTAGAAAATATACAACAAGTTCCTCTGTCTATTTTCAAGACTCTTGTAGTATTTCGTGCGCATAAATTTTTATCATCCCCTTTACACAGGAAATTTTATCCAATGAAATAAAGACCGGAAAATAATAATTAATAATATAATTAATATAAATAAATAATATTGGAAAATATGAATATCAACGGAAAGCTTCCAAGCTTTGCAAAATTTTACAAACTTAATTAAGAGTGACTATTCTTTTAAGATGCAAGAAGTGCTGTTTTTAATTTAACAGTATACTTTCTAATCGTTGAAGTTGATGTAAAATGTGGCAAATGAGATTTTATGTGATATCGTGAAGATTTGATTAATAAACTAGTAATTAATTAATATGAAGTAATTAATAAATAGTATAATAATTGTATAATGTTACTTGCATGACAATGTTATGGTTATGACTAATTTATTTATATATTTGATTGTTGATTACTAGAAGTAATTAAATTCAGTTTGTATTAGCATAATAAACGAGTGAATATAAATTGACGTATTTATGCGGTTGCAATACAAGGAAAACAGATTGAGTTGAAAATTCAAAGAATGGTAACAGTTTACTATTAACAATTTATATAAATTTGTATTACAGAATAATTTGCAATATTCTATTAATATTAATTTAAATGAAACGTTTTCTTTTCATTGGAAATATTCCTACACATACATACCTACATTTCCAAACAAAAGTATTGGCAATCTAGCTTTAATCTTCATAAAATCAATCATTCCAGTAAGTTATAAATAGGAGTTAATAAGTATATTAAGTTAGATGTATAATTATTAATATTATATTCGTCAATACTATATTTCTATAAAGAATCAAATTAAACAATTTCATATTTATAGTACTTTGACATTAAACAATTCATCAAACACGATTTTCTTATTCCTCTTCTTATTCCTCTTCTTATTCCTCTTAATAAAATATATATATTTTTTTTTTATTTATTAGGATATATTTACAATCAATTCTCAATATGAATTATAAGTAAATTTTTCTGGCGTGGTACTGTCTCATGATCAACAAGAGTTTATTGCATGTTTGATTCTAATTGAATCTAGTGCTTAAGTCTAGAGGTGAATGTCTTTTTAGCCTGCGGATCTGGTCTGTCGTGTCAAGTAATTGAGTGACTAGAGAGTTTTGGTGGTTGTTAACTCTTGTGCTGTGTCTATTACTGAATTGATAAAATATATGTGTGTACGGATTATTTCACTTAAAACACAGAAAAATTCAACGGGAACAACCATAACTTGAGGGACTTATTAGAATACGCCAGTCTACGCTCTACACCATCTACCTTACCTGACATCTTCATGAATTGCTGTGCAGACATCTCCCTTTGGCGATCTCTTCTCGGATATAAATGAATGTGCTCTATAAACATGGCATGGAGTGAAAGACGCTGGATTGCCGTGTTAACTTCTAGAAGCAATTTTTACGTTATGCTTCTATGAACCTGAAATAAAATGAAATGTATTATTTATGCACCTGATGATGATAATTATTTAATTATAAAGCAGATAGTGACTGCTTCACGTTTAACTAATTGATAAAAAGTGTCGTATGACTTACGACACTTGAAATTATCAGATTACATGTATACCTTGTAGGAGAGGAAAAATTAATATTGATAATTAAGCTGTTAAGGGCTAAGCCGTGAGATAATATACGAAAAGAAAATTATCGAGAACGTGGATAAAATAAGATCAGCAATTCGATAAAGTAATGAATAGGTACTTCATGAACCTAAATAAATGAAAAACACAAAAATACTTTTAATAATTTTTAAAAAATGGCTTATCATATTTCAGTTTTTCCGAATTTCATAAAATTATACAGTTTTGCTGCAAAAATAAATAACGACTCAAAGAATACTGAGTAAATCCTTGAAGTGTCCTTTCACAAATGCAATGTACAAAACCAAAATTCGTTAATATAAATTGACTGCAAGACAATTACAAATGAAAGATTGTAGTAACGCGACATTCACTCCTGATGACTTAATTGCATCTAGAAAAATGTAAATTATAGAAAAAAATTAACAGTTAAAAACATCAATATAAGATAATATAGGTTTATATAAAAAAAACTTTTTAAATTATCCCTACTTTCATGGTTAACTTATTATCGATTGTAAAATAATAAACGTAACATAATGCTGGCTACGATTAACATGCAAAAAATTTCTTTTATTTCGAAAGTTTCTCAGTTTGAAACTACGTACACTAGTATCAAAAGTTGGAAGAGACCTATAAAATTGGAATATCTATTCGAAGGGACCCCAAGTTTCATGGTAACTGATATCACAGGAAGAGCATGACACAGGCATGTGTTGAATGCGCATCGATATCCTAACGTTTCGCTCTGCTAACTTCCTATTCCTTTTACTGATGATACAGCTTTATTAGCTTCTCACTCAGACCCTATAATTGCCTCCTCCACTCTCCAGCGAGGTCTCGACTCTATGGAAGAGTGGTTCCTCAAATGACCCTTCAAAGTAAACGGAAACAAATCCAGTCACATAACCTTCACGCTGCGAAAACAAACCTGTCCACAAGTGACGATAAATAATATTCCAATTCCAAAGAAAGAGTCGGTCAGATATCTGGGCATGATTCTGGACAGCAGAATGACACGGAAACAACACATCACAGATAAATCTAAACAAATCAAATCAAAAATAAAAAAATTCTACTGGCTCATTGGTCGACGTTCCAACTTAAGCACGCTGAGTAAAATAATGATATACAGAGCCATATTAAAACCTGTCTGGACCTATGGGGGGACAGCAAATAATGCCAACATAAAAACTACAACGACTACAATCGAAAACGTTAAGAACCTTATTAGACGCACCCTGGTACGTCACCAACGAAACAATACATCGCGACCTTAAGATACCCATAGTCAAAGAAGAAATATCCAAATTCAGTAATAGATATAGCACACGAGTTAACAACCACCTAAACCCTCTAATTACTCAATTACTTGACACGTAGGATCAGATCCGCAGGCTAAAAAGACATTCACCTCTAGATTTAAGCACTAGATTCAATTAGAATCAAACATGCAATAAACTCTTGTTGTTCATGAGATAGTACCACGCCAGAAAAATTTACTTATAATTCTTATTGAGAATTGATTGTAAAATTGCTTCTAAATAAAAAAAGAAAAAACTTCCTATTCCTGTCGACAATTTCCAAATTTTTACACGATCAATTCTGTAATGGTATCGTCTTATTGAAATGATAATAATCGAATTTTTATAGTACATATAATGTACTTACATTTTTCAATTAATATTTGTTAAATATTAAAAAAAAAACATTAAGCAGAACAATATAAAATACTAGGTTTTAGCATATGAAATTTCTATTTGCTTCAGATTGTATCAAGCAACATAGTTTATATGTAAGTATAGTTTACGTAACATTAAATGTTGATTTATGCTTTTTCGTTTCATATATCTTTTTGAAATAGGAGATTCTACGATATGCTCCTTGCAACGGTATAAATACGCACGTATGTTCAGTCGTTTTTCCTTGTGAGATTAAACTCGATTGTATTATGCTTAAAAATATAATAATAATATTATTAATTAATATTAGTAACATTACAAATTAAACTGCGGATTTTTATATATTTTTGGGAAACTTGAACGCGCAAAAATGTACAGAATGCATATAATAAGCAAACGTATAATATGTCCAAAGTATAGTACTCTTTATAGCATTTACTAGATAAGATAATTCTCCATCTAAATATATCCATGAAACTACGAACTTGCTACGAAAACAACGAATGTAGCTTATTGATAATATTTTTAAAAAGGGTCCTATTAATGAATATACTCTTCATCGATAGTTTCTAAACTTCTAAATAATCGTTCTTTTATTTTGTAAATGTCCATTAAAACACGTTCTTGATAAAAAAAAAAATACTTTCAATGAATCTCAAATAAAAGAATCGAACGTATAGAAATCGACTCTTTCTTAACATACCTAATTTCGAAGATGTAAACTTAAAAAAAGGTAAGCAGACTATACATGCGTTATGAATATTATTTGTCAATATTTATTAATAATTATTATCCATAATTTGGAACTTCCAATTCATGGAATTCTTTACTTAAAAAAATCTCGCTTTTATCCATATCGAAGTTGAATTGTTTATCTTTGATAATAATCAATTAACATCCGTTCTCGAGTAAATTTACATACAATTTGCACGAACGCGTCTATCAATATTCGAGGCCAGTATACACATATACTGGAAAATAGCGGGTATGCCAATGGACTGAAAATGATATGCAAATATAAAGAATACGATCAATCACATACTCTGTGAAGTATTCCACGGATCTGTGCTGAGCTCATCATCGGTCCCATGAAATTCAATATCGCGTGATAAAAAACTATACCACAGGTTTAACATACGATACCACAGGTTTCCCACCTTTCGTTTGAAATGTAAACCTATCCGAATACCGTGGTGTTACTTTGAATAAAGAAACTGAATTTTTGACGGGCATTTTGACGAGGGTACAGCTTTACAAGCCCGGCCGTGTTGAATTTGATTCTGCTACTCTATTGTTGCTAGAAATAAAATGTGTTTCTGCCGGCCTTTAAAATTTTCATAAATTGATTCGTGTCGACACAGGAGCTTAGAAAGTAGTTAGAAAGTTTCTATTTGGAGCGAATCTATTCAAGGAAAAGTGATTCAAAGGTGTTTCAAAAAGAAATAGAAACGGTACGCTTTTAGCCGACTCTGTTATTTACTGGATGATTGCGTAAAATTGCGTAAAGTAATCGTACACTGAATACGTAGACTACAAGTTGAAAATATTTTGCAACTTTTAAATTTTGCAAAAGTATGATTTTATAAAATTCAAGCTTACACGTGATACATGTCGAAGAGAGGGTTATCACTTCTAAGAGAACTCTACATCTGATCGGTTTAGCTGGCAAATGTATTTGTGAAGTCATTGAGGAAATCAAGGTTCAGATATTTACAGTAAGAGTTAGAAAATATTAAGAGACGATTGTTTGTGAAGATGTAGAGTTTTAGGAAGGGTGTTGAAGTGGTTAACACTTTTAAGTAAACTCTACATCTGTACGGACTAATTTTCTGACTCACTAAAGCCATCGACAGGCCATAGACAAAAGACAACCACAACAATACAGAATGATATATGATGAATTTTTTAAAATCTCATTGACTAGTATTCTTGACATTCTTCACAAATATTTGCAGATTACAAAAACAGAAATTAAATCTAAGTTACCTTTTATCCGAAATTTAATCTAAAATTTGCTAAAAATTAATTTGTATACAATTAACAGACGACAGGTTCGATTCGATGCAAGATCATCCTCAGCTTATTTATTTTTCCACACTTTATATGTAATTATGTATATGGAAATTTCTGCAGAAAAATTGGTTTTACTTTTTTATATGTAGGTAAAATCAATGCATTTTTTTTAAACCTTTTAGTATATTTTAAAAAGTCTTAGAATAAGACCAGTTGTTTGTATAATTATTGTAACATTAATTGTAATATAGGTGCAAATAAATAAAAAAAATGCCTCGTATAAGATCAAAGATATAATCCAAGGCAAAACGACAAGATTAATAAATATCGCTGTGAATATTAATTATTCGTATTCAATAATATAAATAAATGTAGTTATATGCATATGTAAGTATCATAAATTATTAAATAATATTAACGTGTTCGATATAAAAGTAATTTTAGAATAACAATTGGTAATTGTATATTATTACATTCTGGAAGAAACAGTGACTTATAACAAGTATAAACAATGTTTTAACGAAATATATATACTTTTGCTTCTTATTTAACAGTATTTGTGTATCGTAATGTAGGATGTTGAAGCAAGTACGTAGAGCATTAAAGATAAAAGTCAATAAAATTCATCGGGTTTGGCCTGTAAATAAATACAAAGTAAATAAAACACAAAGCAATTGTTTCATCGACACAAACCTTAACAAGTTGTTGCAAGTATACAAATGTAATGATCCATTTTACTTTAGCTTTAATGAAGTTGAACGAGACTTTTGCTATTTAAGAGCAGCACAACAAGTATGAAGTACATATTTTAAAGATAGCAGTTGTAAGAATGTGAGTTGTCCATTCATTCTAATAAAACCACATACGTATATGTTTCTTGAAAATTTTTTATATCTTTATTTGTACCCAAACATACAAGTTTGGAAATTAATAGTCTATCAAGCTAAAACAAATTACGCCACATTATTAATGATCAATATCATATAGGTAAATACATTCTATTGATTTACACAATACTATAATATTTCTGATGAAAATGTCTGCTTTATGTATTGTGCACAAACTATGCTTATTGTCCTTTAACGTTTATAAGTAATTAAAGTAATTAGATTATTAAATAAATATCCTATACCTAAAGTAAATAAATTACTGAATAAATACATGTTTTATAAATGAATATATGTTTAACTAAAAATGTAATACGTAGCTCGACATCAATTTTGCACATGCAATATTTTTTCACTCCTTCATATTTGTACATATTCTCTTCTGCATTTTAGTTCAATTATACCAAAGTATGCCTAATGTCGTGTAACAAAACATTGTTATCATTATATAGGTGTTGAAACTAAATTTATCTAGCAAACTTATCATCGAACATTGTTAATTATACTTAAATGTATAATATAACGTACACTCATAAATAGAAGATGCTTACCTACAAAAGACTGATAAAATACATGCATAATGCCGACAATAGTAGGATACACTAAGCATTTTTTAAACATTTCCGACAATTTAAATTTTCCCGGCAATTCAAAATAATTCGTCAATCAATAAAATGTAACGAAATAAAATGAAGAACAATCGTAAAATCCTTTCCCCAGTAAGACGTCCCGTTTGGTCTACTAGAGCGTAGAGAACATATCGTGATAATAAAATGCGCTTCATCGTTAAAATTGAACGACTTTATTGCGGTGAAACGACGCCAAAAATTTACGACACGAGAGGGAGCGTCGTAAAGTGATCGCAGAACGTGATTATTAAAACATGACATCGACTTTCGTAATAGACACTGATCAATACCTTACAATTAGGGCTGTCAGCATGTCTGCTTTAATCTGCACAGCCTCCGTGCAGCTAATAACCCGATATTGAGTCGCCACAACCCGATTTCCTTCCTGCCTTCAAACAAGGAGTCCGTGTTTCAAGTTTCGTGCAACAGCAAGGAATCGTGTGTCTCCTTTTTTTGGTTCAATGTTCTTCTTTCTTTTCTTTCCTCTTTGTTGCCCGAACGTGAAATCAATTCATTAAAGCGGAAGATCGCGTGAAATTGAGGTTAGGTTTAAGAAAGGAGAATAATAATGATCGAGCTGAAGGCTACGGAACAGCAGGTCGTTGATCTGTCTTCGTGGAATCTCATCAGATAATTTTACATCGCGACGAACACGCTAATTGCTTCACTTGAATGGCTTCCTCAAACGTGGCCATTTAAGTCGTACAGAATTAAATCTGTTTGCACTGGGATTTGGCCAATTTTGACGAAGATGAATGAATCACATGTGAATGGTCCTTTGCTGCGATCGACGTTTACGTACGTTGAAATTTCTAGCGAGCTTTCCTCCCATTTTATTCCGTGAGTTCTATGGACGTTGCTCCGAAGAAGACATAACAGATAAAGAGAAATAAAGAATAGAGGAAACGAAGGACAATGGACTTTCTGTCGCACGCTCTACTGTGTACATATAAAAAGAAAAAGGCAGGAAACGAAGGGGCACACTTTTGTCCTTTGTATCGCTAATTTCTGTGTATTTATCATTTAACTCTGTCCTTTTGCGTATTTCTTACTTTTATCAGGTTATTTGTTTATAATTATAATAAATGCAGATCGTATAGGAAAAATATGACAAATTTACTCTCGTTCTTTTTCTAATTTGGTGTTAATTAATATATTTCATATCATATTATATACATAATTATGCAAAAATATTATGTACGGATTATACGATACTATACAGGGTGTTCGGCTACGAATGTAAACAAATTTAAGGGCTGATTCTTGAAGCTAAGTTAGGACAATTAGACATTAATCGAAATACCCCTGTGCACTTACGGGACACCCGTGAATGGGACGATCGCGGTGCACGTATGAAATTTGTATAAACGTTGCTTATTTGTTAATTATTTATGGAGGCAAAGGATTAGAGGAAACATTAATCCTGTTTACTCGAAAATTTTATGAGACAGTTTTTGATATGCTCTTATGGATCTTAGTAAGTAAGCAGGTTTATTAAACATTAGTTTAATCTACGATGTTTCCTACGAAATGTCGCGCACGATGGTTTACGTCTTCAAATGTCACAGTCTTTGTCTTTACGACTGGTCGAGTTAAGCTGCTGCCCATGTGACGTTCTGTGCACCCGCTGCTTAGGCTAACTTACTTTCGTTCGTGTAAAAAGGTTTGCTCGCGCACAGGGATATTTCGGCTAATTTTTAATTGTCAACAAGCAAAAGACGAATTCGAAAACGCAATTCTTTTATTCTTGATTTTTATCTTATTTTAGTTTTAAGAACCACCTCTTAAATCTTTTTACACTTGTAACCGAACACCTTGTATATACGTATATACAATATATATATAATGTATATAATGTATAATATAGTTGCAAAGAACAATCGATACTGTATTATATGAAAAAATGTCTTAAAAATTGCCAATAAATTCGCGCAGTTTTATAAAAAGCGAATGTTGGAATTTGTAAAAACAAAATCAGATAAAAAAAGAGTTTTGGCAATATAAGACAACCAAAGAACTATTGCAATTTTAAATTGGTCTCCCAAGTATAAAATGGTATACACATGGAAAATTGTATGCACATATATTTTCTTTATATTATTATTTTATACAATGTTATTAATTTTTAATTATTCATTGTAACAACATTATATACTATTTTCGCCACTCCATACGTTCTGTATACTAAGATGTAATTTTTGGTATAACAATATAAGTGTTATTTACTTACATTATATAGAAATTAATGGAATAGTAGAATTATTGTATCACAACTTTAATGTTATCATTCGTATTATAACACGTTATTGATCTCTAAAAATGGAAATAAACTAATCTCTATACTTTCTCGTTTGACTGCCACATTAGCTACCTCCAATATTTGCATCTTCTTTGTAACCATTGATCATCGCAATTGAAATAAGAACTTATTTGCGGATAACTTATTTGATACGAAATAAAGTTACTCTTCATGAGGTATTCTTAAAACAAAGATACTACATTAATTCCTAAATCGATTTCTCTCTATTTCAATAAATATTTATACTTATAAATTTCCATATAGCTATGATTTCGTTAGCCCGTGAAAGAAAATAAAATACTTGCTTTGTAATCTATTTGGAACATCTGTGCACCGCGGTGTGGCGCTGTAAAATATTTGTCTATATATAGCTGTGACTTTATTGGCCAGCATCCTCCTGCATTTACCGCTTTTCTCGTTAATTAAAACATATGAGACAACGTTTCGAACGATTTCAGTTTTATTGCTCGCACGTTCGTTCATTCTCCTTTCTCGCGTTCTTCCGCGGCAACGTACAAAGACACTTTACGCGTTTAAAAATACAATACAGAATCACGATATACTGGTTTTCAGTATGCTGTTAATGATCGTATTTTTTCAGTTTTAGAATGAACACGACGGCGATCTACACAGGTGCAACGAGCACTCTGGCTGGAATCATCGGCATCGATTCGGAAATAAGAATGGATAAAGCGGGAAACTCCTTAGACAACGACCTTGATATTTCTCCGGTCACTCTATCCTCAGCATGGTCCAGAGTGGCGAGACTTCTTTTGTTAGCGTCAATGGCTGTCGGCGGCAGTGTCGGTAACATTTTCATGATCTCTGCGGTGGTGGTGGAGGATCAACTTAAGAAACGAGGTACTGTCGCTATCCGTTTTTAATGTTTATTTATTTTAGCTTGCTTTATTTAGCCTTTATGTTTCTTTATTTTTAACATTGAGATCAATTCATCCAAAGACTACCGTCTTTCTTTCATTATGAGTAAATTGATTGATTTTTGGAACCAATATGACGAACAAAATGCTAATGTGTTAAATATATAAATTTGAGAGGAAGAGGAAGCTTTCCATTCCAATAGAATTGAAATATTACAAATTGTAATAAAACGCACATATGTGAACGCATCCAGATCTTGTGCGATTTACTCATGTATATATTGTACCTATTTAATTAACTTCTGATAATCAGTAATTAAATACGAGAATAAAATAACAATTAATTAACGGTATATAACGATTCTTACATTTTAATACTACGAAATTAAGACTATTTCTATCTCTGTGGTATACAAATTATATTGTTTGTGTAATAACTTTCTTCGCCGCTTGATGTTAACAATTTGAGCAACACCATAAACATGTTGCTTACGTCAGCTGCAATGGATAACGTATCACAAGTAATATGACCAGATATAGCTTACAATTGCATTGCTAAACAGTAACAATGAGTGTGATATGTATTTGAGATTGTCAGAACATAAAAAATAATAATTCTTAACTATTTGAGCGCTTACTAAATTACCAATATTAGAATATATTAATTGTTTGAATATTCGAAGAATTTATTTTATAAGAAATCATTAAATAGTTTAAAAAAGAGAAAAGCAAAAGCTCTGGAACGAATTCTCTGAACTCTCAACTTAATGACAAACGTTGTAAATTTGGAATGTTGGATTTCGTGCAAGATCTATCTCTGATAAGCAGAAGCATCTCTGACCATGTAGTTGATTATTAGAAACAAGCGTCGTATCACACAGAGGAGATGAAAGAAGACCATAGAGAAGACCGTGACACAATTACAACTTTTCACGGGAGCTTCAATAATTTCTTTCCTTTGTAACTACTAGTCTATGTTTAACTTCTGTTCTTGCTTTTCCCCCGTCCTTTCGCAAACTCTCAACGAGAGACACTTTGCCGAAAGATTTTCGCCGGCACTTCGTTACCCGTGTATACAGATGCGAGCGTAAATAATTCGAAGTTTCGTGCAGCCAGAGCGATTCAGCAGGAAAATTTTGTTCCCTTTCTGCTGCACTGTTACCGTGGCGATAAACTTCTTCTCTTTAGCCCGTTTTATTAACGGCTAACACCCATTGGGAAACGTAATTATCGGCCTGTTTCTAATTAAAAGAAATCTTCCGATCGTCTATAACAATTTCGCGACCCTGCTGTGATAGTAGCAATTACACGTTGCTTCACGCAGCTAGGCGTAAGTATACATTATACGTAATACCTTCAAAGTGGTTAAAGATGGGACAAAAATGTAGAAGAAAAAACTAATGTTACGTATCGCTGCGTTTCTGCCTTGCTTTACTTACTTTATGTATTTTTTATTATTGGCTCGGTTGCAAAGTGTAACTGTACTTCTTTGTATTAATGAAACTGTATTTAGAACCTTCCTTGTATAAATGTATTCTCTAGATTATTATTCTATACGATGTAACAGTATTACATTAAATGATTAAGCAGTAAATAATCTATGAGATGTTTCTTATTAAAAGAAAAATTTAAATACTCAATTATATTCAAAAAAAGACTAAGTTGTTCCTTGCAGTTTTATTAATACACACAAATGTATAAGAATAATACCGTACGAAGTATAAAATATAACTTTCGTTCATAATAAAATATAATTTCGCTCCACGGAAAATTGCATTTTGTAATCGTATTAACACGTTCACTACGGATTTAACTTTCATTACCTACAGGCTATATGTTCACAAATGATTTTCGTACAATACTCGCTTCTATATTCTAAAGCTTTGCATATGTATTTTATACGAACTTTTATGAAATATTTTTTTGCAATTTCGTGTTTCTCGATTCGTGTCTTACATTCGAATCAGTATCATGCACATAACGAAAAATGTGATACATGAACCCTAACAAAAAGTGAACGTGTTATGTGCAAAGATTCATCAAAGTAGCGAAGGAAATATAATACGACTCTTTTTACTAGCATTAATTTCCATTTTGTGAATTATTTTTGTATTTAATTGTTTCAAAGATGCAGTTGCATCTTGCTGCGTGGAACACCCTATATATCGTGATGCGTAGTAACGAGAACAAATCCGCTTTCCCCTGAAAATTCTACTTTATGTCGACTTCTTTTAGTATCCAATCTCGCAAACGTGCACGGGACGATATTTGAATTGATCTATACCTTTCGTGAACGTAATTTGCTGAACAGACTCATTTGTTCTAATTGAGAAGAATGGTCCTCATAAAACAGCATCGAGAAGCTGTTAAACGTGATATAGTAAAATAATATTTCAAAGTCAAAAATAACAGTGTCATCGATCAAAGATTACTCGGGGTACAGTTTTTTCGAATATGTATTTATTGAATGATTAGAGAATTTCTTGAATGGTGTATATATTTTATTATTAAATTAGTCAGCTATTCGTCTTTAATTTCTTTTGAATTATGAATACTCATAATTAATGATATAAAAGTAAATGTTAATGTTTCCTCTATAGAATAAAATAACACAACTTAAAAATGTATCTTACAAGAAGATTAGAAACAAAAATAGTCCTTTATTTTTAAGAATAACATTTTAAACAATAACTTTAGATTTAGTCTTTCTTCTGGATATGTTTTGAATCCTTTACACATATTTATATTTATATGAAATTATCATTATGATTTAAATATAAATTAGATACAAATATACGTAAAGTACACATATACAAGATATATATATATATGAAACCAATGGTACAATAGGGTGGGGAGTGACTCTTAAAAGATAAAAAGATAAGTCGAAAATATGGAATAAATTTTTTCATAAACTTTACATCAGTATACTAGATCGGTTCCTAATTAAACATGTTCAAACTTTATTTTCTTGAAAAGATCTTAAGTGGAAAAATTTTATTTCACATTTTTGGCTTATTTTCGCGTATAAAATAACATCCTGTAAATGTTTATTCATACCTAGCCAGTACTTAGTCAAATTTAAGTATACTCGCCTTATTTTCAAAGTTGATTCTCTCAGAAACGAATGGAAAAATTATATTCTATATTTCTGATTTATTTTTTCACATTTTTATCAGGTTGTACCACCAGCTACAGTATTACTCTATATAAATGTAATAAATAATATAATTTACCATAAGTTTATGGTAAATGGAACGATAGAAAAGAACTAATTATTTAATAGTAGTAATATATTTTATTGTTTGCATATTTCTTGTTATTTGCTTAAGTTACATGATTTACTTAGCTTACTTATTAAAGTTACGTAATTTTAAACATCACACTAATATATAGAATATATAGCGTTCATATAGAAGTAATTCTATATATAGTAAGTATACATAAACTTAACTAAAAATGATCTTTCTTACATATTTTGTCTCCAGGACCTCTTCTTCTTCTTATATATTTCTGTTGTTGATAGACAAGATAGATAGATTTCTTTGGTAAAATTCTCCCCTTTGTTCCTGTTACTTCATCATCGCACTACTCTCTTTTCCTATCTCTTTTAAATATTTCTTTAATATTTCACTATCCTGTCACTCTCGCCTTATCTTTTCTTCAAATACTGCTGCTTTTTTGCCTGCTTCTACTCTAATTTTGTTTATTTCATTTGTTGTTTATTTCATTCTTTACCATATATCTCGGGGTATTCCAATCAAGCCCTAATATCCATTTTAAATACTTATCTTGACTAATACATATCGGCTCCAATCTACTTTGCTCTTTCTAGCCCCATATCTCCACTCCGTACAGTATGATACCTTTTATCAGTGAGTTAAATAACATAATCCTTCTTTTTAAGTCGCTCCTATATTTCCTTCGCCCAATTTCCTGGACCCATTTCGTTGCTGTACTGGCTTCTCTTCGCCGCTTCTTGTATCTGCTGATTATCATCTAGATTTTGTTTCAGGATATATTCACTGGCTCCAGCTCTCTTCCTTCCCACGACCATTTTTCTATTTTTCTCCTCCCTCTCGTTTCTCCAAGTACCATCATTTTGGACATCTCCATATTTGGCACGTAGTTTCTCTTCTTCCATTCTCTTTCTTTCTCAAATCCTCCTTTAAATTTGCGATGTAAATCTCTGTCTCGAACCTGGTAGTATGCAGAATTTGTCTGTGCCACCTTGTTTAATTCTGACCCTACTGCGTGTCTCGTTATATATTTCCTGTATTCTTCCTATCCAGTAGCTGTTTATCTTTTTCTTCCTCGTTATTTTCCACAACTTTTTCCCATCTAGTGCGTCGATGGCTGCCTTTAGATTGAAGAAGAAGCCATAGACCTTTTTTCCTCTCTGTATTTCTTTTCCTATCGTGTGTCTTAATATACATGTATATGTATGTTATCCATCGTGAGTCGTCCTCCTCTGAATCCTGTTTGTCTTACTGGCAGTATTTTCTTTCTCTCTATTTACTTTTTTTTCTAGCCTTTCTTTTAGTACCATTGCGTAGGTCTTATATACTGTATTCAGTATATTATCCTTCTACAGTTGCTTACTTTGTGTGTTATCTCTTCTTCTCTCCAGTCTTCTATACTCTTTTTATTATTTTTTGTATTTCTCTTCTAACTTCTCCTTTATAATTATCCATACCTTACTTTTTATCCCGTGTCTGCCTGCCGCTTCCCTCCTCTTTCATCTTTCTATCTGATGCTCTATTTCCCTATTCGACTTCTGGTTTTTCTTCGCTTCCTTGTAACAAATTCTTGAAATGTTGTTTCCACTCTTCCATCTTTATTCAGGCAGCTATCTCTTATCTCTTCTTCCTTCCCCTATTGATATATGCCCATATTTCTACCTCCGTTCTACAACTCCTTGCCTCTTGTATTTCTTCTTCTGTTTTTCATTCTTTTTTTCTCTTCGCATAATGTTTTTTACTCCCTTCTCTCCTTATAATGCTCTGTTATACACGTTTTTTCTGTCCTGACCTTCTTCAGACATGTTTTCAGTGCCTTTTTCACTTTCCAGCATTCCATATCCCATCACCTTATCCTTCCTTGTTCCACTTTGTGCTTTCTTATTTCCTTTATTCATGTTGCTTTCTTCAATACCATTTTCAGTTCTTTCCAATCGTCTCTTAATTCGCTTTCTGGTAACCTCAAGTTTTATATCTCTTCCTTGTATCTTTTTATCCTTCCTTTTGTCCAATCCTGTATTTATACTTTCTCCCGTATTTATACTTTCTCCTGTACTTCTCTCTAATTTTCTCTATTTACGTCTGTATCTCCTACACTCAGAACTGCTTCTGTCGGTAGATAATGTGATTTTATCCTGTTGTTGTAAGGAAGGTAATTCGGTCCCAAGCCTTGATATTCACCATCACGTAATATATCACTGTTTCCCCTTCCACATTCCCATTTAATATAGTCCAACCCCTCTTGACCCCATAGAGTGAACTTAAACTAAGAGCTAATGATTGAGAATCTTTCCCTATAAGACATAAACATCAATGAAATTGTAAAGTATTTTCTCTGGAGACGTTACAGTTTGCTTTAGTTGAAGATTTTTAATATTTATTCATTTTAATATTATCTCATTACCACATTAAGTAAATATAAATTTCGCCGCATTTTGAAGGAACGTTGCAAATTACTTAGCTATTATAAAAGAAGATCACAATTTAAAATAGGTTGAAAGATCTGGTAGATCGTCCATGAACTATACTATTTTTTATTTGATTGTCTTATTTCCTATAGAAATTTTAGTGTTATTCGCAGCTATGTATTTGTGATTATTCATTGTTACGTTAAAATGTTTTAAAAGTTGTGCTATACAACTAATGAAACTTTTATAATGTATTATTTAGTACTTTAATATTTACATTTAATACTTAATAATATTATTGTATTATTTAAATGATTATTTTCACCATATATAGTTGGTTCATATGTTTTACATATGTTATAACTTTTTCCCTAATCCTACATTATAAATACAAAAATGTAAATGAATCTTTATGTCTTTAAACCATATAAGTGTACAGTTTCGAAGTGTTGTATTATACAATATTTCAACTAATCATACGTTTCAAGTTCAATTTTCATGTACTAGAATAGCATACTTAACGTAACCTACATAGTTTGCGAATAACAACTTTGTTCGCAGCAATAAATAGATCATTAACGCATGTACCACTAGTAACCGATATTGGATCAGCGAAGTTAATGAAAAATCAGTTTAGGAATGCCAATCAGTTTCTATATAATATTATATAACTTCTAATTTGCGGGATGGATCGGCATAGTTTACTAGGTGGCTCAACACACTCGTGTTCTATGCTATAATGTGTCGATCTGTGTATATGGATCGAGACTGTGCATGATAATTTTATTTTCTGCGCTTTATTTTGTAAACCTCTTATGTGAAAGTATTTCATTAAATTACATGCCTATTATGATTTATGATAATAATGTTATTATACAATGTCTTTTTTGTATATTAGATCGTTGTGTGCACATTAGATTTAAATATACTAATGGCAAGATTAATTATTATGCTGGAGCTAATATTGCTATTAATATTAAATTTAAATGTATTTTCGACATTTTTGCAAATCACTAATTTTTATTTTTAATAATGTAAAATAACTTTCGTTTAATGTGGAACTGTATTTGTTATTGAATAATTATTTATAAACAATCTCCGAATGAAGCGAATGAAATTATCAGTTCAGTAACAACGTCTATACGTCTGTCGACATTATTCTTTAAAAACATTTTTTAACAATCCAACATTTATTTTCGACATCTTTGAAGTGAAATCAATTAAACAATTTTTTTTCAATATTCGTCACACGCGTTAATAACATACATACACGATTAAAGATTCAAAAGGTAAATACATAGTAATGATTTTGGTAAAATAATAAATTAACAAATAATAAATAATAAATATAAATGGTAAATAAATGTCAAATTATTTATGAAATTCAGCGTACTGCTTATGTTATCCATCCATTATAAGAACATGCATTAAACTTGCAATTCTATGGTCAATTTAAAAATCTCGCATTGCTTATGACACGAAAAGTGTGTTAATCGAATAATATATGAACGAATAGAGTTTTACATTATAAAATATCTCTGGATGAAAGTAAAGCAATCAAACACGTTTCGTATGAATAACATATTCATGCAGAGCCACAAATTATTTAAAATTTCCAAATGGCAAGGCCTACCGAAAGTGGTCACCTCAAATAAATTGTTGAAAATGAGGATAATAAAATCGAGATGGAGAAAGACCTGTGGCGGCACGTGGCCATAAAGAAGAGTCCAGGGTAAAGCACATGTGCGGATCACATGGCCGCGGAACAATGTCCGCGAAACAACGCATAAGGAACAATGTCCAAGAACCGGGCACCGTAATTTAGGAAAAATCCTGGGACCTACAGAAAAACGCATAGGCCTTCGACGCTCAAGTAATTGAGCTTTACGAGCTCTACGAGCTTTTTCCCGTCTCTACTGCGGGAGGGAAACTCTCCCTACAAGTAGGGAAACGAAGGGAAGCCCCAGGTCAGTAGTTATCACTCGAGCAGTCCCTTACGCTGTCACTACGTCAGTCTGTATCGCGAAATGATCGCCGAATAACTTGGACCAGAATAGGACAAACGTGCTCCTACGGCTAAGTAATAAAGTGCTTGTTGAGTTTACACGTGAGCTATTGCTCGACACCCTTCACGTCCCTGTCGCCTCAGATTGGTGGCCCCGGCGTGATTAGAAACGGAAGAGGCGAAGTGTTACAGTGACAACTTCGACGTGAACCAGCAGCATACGATGCCGCGCAACCTGACGAAGCGAGGACCTCCGCAGAGACGGTCGAAGCGGGTATGCCAATCCGAGACGGTTCCATGCGGCGGAAAGGTACTTCCCGGCGGCAAAGATTAACAATGACGCCGTGAAATTCTTCCTCGTCCTCGCGAACTTCACCGACCGAGAGCAGGACCCGGTCGACGATATCCTGTGCGACCCGACACGGCGGACTACGCGAAGCTTAAAAGTGAAGTCCTGAAGAGATTCACAGAATCAGACAACGTCAGAATTCACAGGCTCATGGAATCCGAAGAAATGGGGCGTCGCACACCTTCTCAGTTCTACCACCACCTCCTGAAACTGGCAACGCCGGACGTTTCGGAGAAGATGGTGCTGACCCTATTGGAAGTGTGGCGGATCAAGCAGCCCACGGTCGCCAACGATCCAGGACGACAACCACGGCGGCACACCTCCCTGGCGACGCGGCTATTGATCATCGCCAGAGGGCCACGGTAATGAAGACATTCTCGCTAGCGGTCGAACGACGCTCACATTCAATATATACCGCAACTAGCGAGACGCCTTCCGCGTCTTAGGCAGGGACTACTGGGCGTAACCTTCCTGACGAATCCACCGGTAGTCCCGGGACGAAACACGAGTCTCTTCTTTTCGAGGATTGGCAATCGAAACCGCAGGGACAGCCGATTTCCGTTCAGAAGAGAGACAGACACGCCTCTTCCATTGCCCACGCAGCAGCACGTGTCCTGGCCGGGCATGATGGACGAGAGAAGAGGAGGAGGAAGGAGGAGGAGGACAACAACGCGCCTGCTGCTGACACGGCGTTTGCGTAGTCCGATATGGCCTTCACAAACCACAAACTCCGCGCCAGGCAATCAGGGACGATTCACGGCGGAAGCGCCCCCAGCATAAAAAAATTAACCCGCGCAGCCAACCCCGGAATACAGAGCAAAAAAACGGACTGTCGAACGACCAACATCGCTCAAGTGGGGGCGCTGTGTGACGAGAGATCCTTAATCGAGAGGTCACGCACGCGCTACTCCAGGGCGGCCAATGGAGATCGACGAATAGCCAACGACCGGAGGAGGAGGGGGCCGCCGCTTCAACGATACCGACGGCGAAGAAAAAAAACCACCCCTCCTCCTCGCGACGCCGCCGATCGAAATCCATGGAAAACCGATATGTGTGCTTATTATATACTACATACAAAATTCGGCCAACGAGCGCCAAACCTATGCGTGTATCTGCGCAGTAAAATTGTGCGGATCCACGAGCAAAAGACACACACGAGTAACGATTCTGTTCGTGGCCAGCGGTACGCGCATCGCAACGTACGGCACTGTCTTTGGTGTCCCTCAACTTGTCTCTTCGTCGAGATTTCAAATGGCGTTACCACGCACACGCCTATCATCGGCGTGAACTTCCTGAGTTTTTTTACTATGGGTTGTTCATACTGAGTCAGTATGGAAATAAACGCCTAATCGACCAGAGAAGACCCCAGACCAGACGACCACCAACCTTGTCAATAGTGAAGTACCGAGCCAAGACCGATGCGGGCAGCGATGAAAACCATCGCCGGCGAGTCCGACGTAGCCACCACCCGGCTCCTCGCCGAATTTTTTCAGACTTGGCGAGACCGTCCGACACGGCGTGGAACACCATATAGAGTCCACGCCGGGCCCTCTCGTCCACAGTAATAAACCGAGACGCCTCGCCCCCGACAGCCTTTAAACGGCTGAAGGCCGAGTTCGAAATGATGATGATGATGGGCTCTATCAAAGAGTCTCGTCGAGTCTCTTTCATGGGTGGAGCATCCCGAAAAAGAATGGAGGACTACGACCATGCGGCGGCGATTATCGGGCGCTGAATGCGCCCGCGCACCATTCCGACAGGTATTCCCCTCGCCAACATATTTGAAGACTTCGCACGACTGCACGGTAAGCGCATCTTCTGGAAAATAGACCTCGTCGCACCTCGGCATACCACCAAATAATACCGATCGCGCGCCAGGACGTCAAGAAAACCGCGATATGACACCGTGTTTCAGATTTTTCGAGACCAACGCGATGTTCGGCCTGCGCAACGCAGCGCAAAACGTGCCAAAGATTCGTCGATGAAATTACGCGCGGATTAGATTTCATTATGTGAAATGAAAAAGTGTCAAAACACATATAAAAATACATGTTATGCACTGTGAACATGAATATTCAACAACATTTGATATAATGTATTGCGCACAATAATAATTACTTTGGTTCACTTCGTTGCCTCTTGAATCCGTATCAATCAATCATATGATACCCTCAGAATTCATGTAACAATTGTCTGATACAGTAATCCATTTTAATTAACTCCAAACTATATTCTCTTGTTCCAGGAAATGCGTTTCTAGTGAACGTTGCATTGGCAGATCTATTAGTAACGGGCCTTGTAATACCGGTATCAGTGATTGTGATCCTGGCAGGACATGAAGAGTCATTAAGCACATGCCGATTTGAATGTACTCTCGAGGCACTTTGCTTCCTCGTGACGGTGTTAACGTTGGCCACTATAGCTGCAGAAAATTATACTCGTTTGTGTCTACCACCCGAAAGGTAAGCACTATAACTCGTACTACACTTGATTACAATTCAACGTACAAACCATGGTTTTTGATCAATTTTAATTTTAACCCATTGACATATATTTTCTCACGTTAACGTTCTCTCTGCTAGGTGTTCCTGTGTAAACCGTTTTTTCGCAACCAAAATTACCATTTATCGTTATTGGTAATCCATGAAAAATCTTTTCCAACTGCTGAAAAAGCACTTAGCCCTGGAAACGTTAAGCATTGAACTCTTGAACTGCTAAAATCCGAATTAGTAAGAAACAAGCACAATGTCTGAAACTGTCTAGCAAATAAATGTACAGTAGCTGAAGTATGTATTCGAACACTTACAGAAACCTTTCATAAATGCATGTGTTATACAAAACACTTTGCTTCGTTAGTATTGTTGTGAAACTCGTGTATCATGATTATATTGTCGAACTTTAAAATCAATCTGAATTGTATACAGAAGCTACAAGATATTTGGCACAAGTGTATATTTCACAGAGTATATTTGAACAGTCAATTATGCATTATATTGATAACGTCAGTGGAACCATTTTTTGACAGTTATCGTATGTTTAAGACGACTACTTATGCTATACTTATAATTTCTACATACATCTTTACATTGGTTTGACTTTTACCAATATAATCATGTCAGCAGCGTTTCCTCGGTGCTAATGGAATTTATATGATACATACAACATAAATATACATGAAATTTTTCTGTGGCACGCGTCCAAAGAATTTCACGAGACACTGTATATGCCAATGGGTTAATGAGAATTATAATGATGCTGCAGCCGAAATAGAAATTGCGAATGTGCACATTTTAAAAGTGAAACGTTTATGCGAGGTTCAACAAAATAAAAATGTAACAGATGAGAAAGGAAAAAAGGAACCATGTGCTAGTGATATTTGTTGGATCTATTACATCAAAATATCGCCAATGTTACAGACATTGAAATTTTAACGCTTAATTTCTCAATGGAAAGTATGAATATTTTTAAAGAAATGTTTTCCATGTATTTTCCGTCCGAAAAACTCCAGAAGTTCTATATGCGTAAAGATAAAAGTTAAAGCCATTAAGAAATAATATTCAGTTGAATAATTCTTTGATTACATGCACATAATAAGAAATAAAGGAATGGAAGGTAACGGTATGGATGACAGAGTAATTCTTTCTGTAATATAAATCAAGAACGATTTTCAATTTTTGCTTCTCTCTTTGCTTTGTTTCGTTTTAACGTTTCCGTAACACACCCTGTCACCTAAATCCTAGATATTTTAGTTCACAAAAGAAGAGTACCTAAAGAGTAGTCATTGTAATGTTCAGAATCAAATGAATCCTTGATTTCTATGAACGATTCCAATTAACGTTGAAACACTAAAAGCCAGCCCCTCATAATGTAATCGCATTGTTATCCGATTACTCGGTAATCCGATTAGTTCGCGATCAAAGCACAATCAGTTTGGAACGTAACAAACGTCACTTGATGCAAAGGAATTTGCGATACTGATCAATACTATCGAGATAATTATAATACGCAGAAATAAGTTTCGCCACAATCTATAATTTTAGGTTTTGTTAATAGATAATTTGTAAAATGCTATTACTAAATTCTTTCACATGATGATTTGAAGATCATTATCAATAGAAGATGTCGTTTTAAGAACTTGGATCTGAATGAAATATATGACTGATTCGTCGATATAATTTTACAAAGATATTTATTTTAATATCGTAAGCTAGTTTTTTCTTTAACATTCTTCGCATTTTAATTCAAGTATAACAATATCTTATGTCGATATTTTAAATTATTTCTGTTTCGATTTGTTCAGAACTTACTTCGCGGGGGAAGGGTACTCAATTTTTATTTTTAGTAACATCTTTCATTTACGATGACTTTCAATAATCTCTAAATTTTATTTCCATACTCACTTTAAGAATACCGTATATTCTAGCAATATTTTGTAAATTCTACGATACAAATTTAACGAACAATAAATTCCCTATACTCAAACTCTAATTATGGTAATTCGTGCAAATATAAATACATTTAGATGAAGAAAGATATAGCAATAAGTTGCATGACCGCGTTTCTTCCTTCTGTTGCACTTATTACTTATTAGAAAAATTTTTTCACTTCTTTCGAATTTCTCTTGTATTATATCGCTGCCCTAATAGCTGCTGCTGCTAATAATTAGCTGCCCAAGATACAAACGCGGCTATTAGTGGGCAGCATGTAATTTATGACACGTCACTAGTGAGCACAAGTAATTACTTAGAACGAAAGGATTTAGATCATAATGATATCCACGATTTCTTAATTATTTATGACAAATATCAAGTAGAAACTATAGAACAATAGATATGTCTGGATTGATAACCTAGTTAAGTGGGTGGAATCTTTTCATAAAAATAAAAGAACTTAAATAAACAAAATTTTACATGAATTGCACATTATATGAAATTGCAAATTAGACAGATTTCGAAAATATTTCTTCTTCAACAAAAAAAAAAACGAATTTGCTGTAATAAAATAAATTAAAATCAATCACGAAATTCGTTTTAAAGGTATAAACTAGTACTTCAAATAAATTAAATGATAAATGTAAACAATAAATTAGCAGTTTACAATATATCATTGATAAATACGTTTCATTTTTTTATTTCTAAATAAATGTTTTTAAGCGTTATCTATAATATATTCCATTACTATCTAACAAATATGAACAATTATGTAATATTAAAAGAGAAAATATATACTTTATAAGTATGTCACAACTTCTTTAAAATGTAATACAAATTCCTAATAGCTCTATATATTATATATCTAATATATCTATCTTTTTCATTACAACAAATATTTCACATTATAATGTATTATAGTAATCTGGAATCACTAGGAATAGAAAATATGATAACACGAACATGATCTACACAGATTCTATTTCCGATAAATTTAGAAAATTACAATTATTTAAATAATTACACCATGTATTTTACTGTAAACACAGAAAGGAATTTCAAAATTTCCGATTCCTAAAACCTTGTAAGTTTGTAGGAGTCCTCAAATACGAGGTACGTTCAATAGTACATTGCATAACCTAAAAATCGTGGATACCATTACAATGTACCTTCTATATACTCTTTAAAGTCCGATCTTTACTCCTTTAAAGTTCGAAAGCAGTCACACAAAGCACACAAGGTATATGAAACGTTTACCATTGAAAGGGACGAAAGATTGTTTAAAAAAGAGCTATTGTTCTTACATTAAAGAGCAATGCAGCAAGAGCAATTGTTCCTTTGCATTGGCTTCATCTTTTGCTTCGCTAAACACTAGCAGGGACAGAATCGACCGTAATTTTGAGTACCATTGTTGCCAACAACAATGCGGCCACAAGGGATTAAAATGCTTTCCAAGTAAAGCTTATACCTGCACGTATAGCCATGCCGTGGTTAGTTAGATCTACGAACGATCCAGTTGCATGCATTCGCTTAACGATCAAGAATAGATGCACGATCCTTTCAGACTTTCATAAAAAAGTCATAGAAATTTATCGTCTGTACTTTCGAATTTCCGAGAAAGTTTGGCATTTTTTGAAATTTATGTCCAAAACGGAATTGCGAGGATTCCGTGGAATCCTCCGTTGCTTCGTTGCACAGGCTACTCGCCCTAGAGAAGTAATACTCGACTTGTTCATAGGCTTTCATATCGTATGTTCGCGGAAAAAAATAGGCACAGCTGCCATTTTCAGTGAATAGGGAATTTCTTGAATGCAGCTCAACTGCGTATAGTTAGTTATTGTTATATAGATCTCTGTTTTAGCGAAGAGGAATCTTTTACGGTATACGTTTAGAAGAATCGATAACAGTATTTTCCAGCTACCAGTAGGTACACGGAGCACGTAAATTCTGCTTGATCAAGTTTCATGAAGATCTGATTTTGAAAGATTTACGATATCTCTTCTAAGAAAGATAAATTATACTATCGTACGGGAAGAACAATGTTTGAGAAGTTACTCGTGCAGCGTGTTCAGCGATTCATTCTTTGCCTTGTCGTCACTCATATTTGAAATTAATGTCGTAATAGATCGCGTATTTAAAACGCGAGCGAAAAAGAACGATAAATTGTCCGTATCCTTCCATTCATCCATTTCTGTAAAATTTTTTTTCTTTACCATTTGATGATTGATATAGGTATTTTAATCTACTAAAGACCATTTTATATGTAAATTTTTCAGTGAATTTATATTATCGAATTCTATATTTTATTTTAACGTAATTATTTTATAGTCGTCAGACTTTATGGAACTCTTCTGTCACTTGACGAATTCTTTTTCTACAAATTCGTCAATTGTTAAATTATAAGAGTGATTAAAAAAGCCCTCTCGAACTGACAGAAAAATTTCTGACATTAATACAACCAGTAATATTTAGATAGCAAATGTACATATGTACTTAATGTACCTATATATTGTAAATAATGAAATATATTATTGCTATGTTTCTAACTAATAATTGAGATTTATAGCATGTATTAGACACTAATTTCTAATTACTAATTTATCATTAGTTTGAATATCGGTGAAATTTACATACATTATTACAACAAATTGGCTATAGATCTTACAATTTTATGAAGTTTTGGAGAAACTAATCCCTTAGACCCTGTTCAAACATACATATATTCCAGTGAATTTTTATGATCCTCTGAATTTTTGTGGAAAAACAAGTGCCACATATGTGCGTTATTATATTCTTTATTACTTAATCTGATTATACACTACTATCTCTGAGTAATTGAGTAGTTGAGTATGCTACACCTTATGAGAATAAGCAACTTAGTAATGTGCTAGATAATTTTTATTTTGGTATGATATGTGGCTGCAGAGTCACAATGATAGTAATTGCGTTTTTTAAACACATAAATTGAACAATATTGTGAAATTTTCTATGGCATCCCTTCAATTTATAGTACAACATAACTGTTTTGCAATGAAAAGTTTTTAAATTATTATGTTTCTATTCACTTTATTGAGCATAGAATTGCCTATGCGTTTTCGGGACACATAGGTGTTCCATTAGGAATTTTCATTCTTATTCTTGAATATTTATATCACTACTTATATCAATATTTATCAGTATTTTATGTTACTATAATCTTAAAAAGGCTATTCTTCTTAAATCATGAAATTTTTTTTTATATTTTTAATTTGCGTGGTGGAATTCTATAAAATATTTATTATTTCAATATATATTTTATATGTTGATAAAGTATTAGATTGTTCAAAACGATTCATAGGCAAAGTTAAGAAAAATTTATCTAAAATTAGAACTTTTACTACCTATAATATCACGAGTATTTCCTTGAAAAATGTTTCTTGTTCGGTAACAAATTTCTTCACATAGCTTTTGCAGCTTTTTACAGTACTTAATTTCTTGGCTATGGCTGTGGAGTAAGTTTTGTAAAATCCACTATATATAATAATAAAACTGCACTAAATTCAATGAACGATATGGATGAACACTCCAGTTATAATTCAACATTTCTTGGATATATGTATAACTCAACATTGTATTATTAATAAACCTGTTTTATCAATAAATTTCCGACGTTGCTGTTCGATATTCAACTAGGAGCAATATATGTTCAGACATTATAGTATTTGATAGAGATTACAAAAAAATGCTACAAACTTTTCGAACAACCCAATAATATATTGTAAATTACTTTATCCTTATTTTATATCAATGATGTTGAGTTTATGCATTTTTGAAGCATTAGTTCATTGCTTGGTACTTAAGGAATAACATTGGATATTATTCTCCAGTTCTATTAATAATTGCATATGAAATAATTTTGCAAATTATAAACTATTTTATATTTTTAATTGACTTAAGTTAATTCAAATAATTAATACTTATAAATTAACGCTCTGAATAGCTTCTTTAAAGGCTACGATTAAACCACAAAGCATGGGGACTATAATTACTACTTTCGCTGGTTCATAAACACATCAATACAGAATTCAGCGAGCTTTTAGTGCAGACACCTTTAAATTGCGATCTTAAATACGCCATTGTTCTCTAGACTGGTAATGCAGAATAGTAACGAGCAAAAGTTTCTCTTGTTACTCGCGTGATTTTTCAAATAATTATGTAATTCAAGCAAGTTGGATCGCACGATCATCTTCCAAATACATTCTGTGAATATAACGTATGATAAAAGAATATGATGATTAAATTACCTCATATCTGCAATAATAAAATACTGAAGTACAAATTACTTATAAAAATGAGAAAAATTACACAAAAAGAGAGACAAAACTATATATCCTTGCTTTATGAATAATAATTAATATATCAAATTGTCTTTTTAACATACAGTACTTTAAGGTGAAAGAAAGTATGAAAAAAGGAAATACAATGTACAGTAGTTTCTTTCTTTCTCGATACACGTTTTGTGGCGTTGACATAACCTGTATGTTAACATTATCCTATACACCTGTATATTAATATTATATATTTAATATATATATGTGTTTTTTTCAGTTATATTCGTTATTCACTATAGTGTTAATATTTAAAAGTTCGTATAATACACATACTATACCTATTCAAAAACGTTTCCTATGACATTGTAGATAAGAAAGTATTTGAATATGTTGTAAGAATTAATTCAGCATTCAAATGGTTACTTTAAAAATATAAAAATTTCAACGTTATCGTTAACATAAATCACCATAATTATTAAGATTCTGCACATTTTTCACACAATGAAAATCCATCTGTATTTGTAATAGCTATTTCCAAAAAGAGTCACTTGTTCCGTTACACAAAAGACACTCTGCATAGACGAACAATTTGCACATGGAAATTAGTGGCAAACTGGCATGATATTCCATTATCGTCCATCAGCAATCGAAGCGGCAAACGGATTCGGTCACATTCAAGTTACGCCCGGATAGAAAGCTATTTCCACTAATGCTATGCCTCGGATCTCTTTTGACACTATGACTTTGATGTGGATCTGCTTTGCAGTTCCCTACCAATGTCACGATTGAGTTCCTAATTTCACATTCTATGGGACGGTCCCGTAGTTTAACAGCGTGAAATTCGTAGCTGACAGAGTTTCGCAGCCCCTATCTACCGCAATGTGTGAGAAGACTCAAAGCTCCTCCACTAGATAACGACTTTACCCTTTAGTCGATCTGTGAAATACTCGACATTCCACAGATATTTCTCTCGTTCTCAAATTCCAGTCTCTCAAATTCCACGATAATGCTGTGTACCCATGATACGTTAATTTTTTCCTCTTTGTAATAACTATTTCCTCGATCGAGAAATAGCTGAACGATTCATGAACACAAAACAGCAGATTATGGCTTTAGTCGTGATTAAAACGACATGTTAACGTTACAAATTGAACTACACTTGATACATCCACACATGTGTAGATAGGCCGCACTGAAATACACGTGAAATGGGAACCTCTCTCGCTGTCAGGATCTTTATCGCAAGCATTAAAATATTTTTTCAAAGAAAATATTATCAAGACTTGCATCTCACACGCATGATACTTACAGGTATGCCGTACTGACACCAAGCCGTGTGACAGCGACCATCATCAGCGTCTGGCTGATATCCGTAATGACGGTAGTTCTGCAATCATCGCTGGACGTAGGACCGGACTTCTGTCGTCGCCGATTCAGTGGGATAGCCATGGAACAAATAATCGGGGCCACGGTTCTAGTAGGTTTGCCAATTTTAATGACTACCTTCCTGTACGTGAAACTGGTGATTCGAGTCCGACACGCTACCAGAGGTTCCTATAAGCCACCTGTCGCTTTCTCCTGGGACTACGAACTGACCAAGGCAAACATGTACAGCTGCGTGATGTTCGTGATATTCTGGCTACCGTTCGGTATCGTTGTCTGCGTTAACTCCTTCCGACCGATAAGCGCCCGTGTTCTTTACAATTTGGCCTGGTTCGCTCTTTCGAAATCCTGCTTCAACAATTTACTCTACTGCGTGGCAGACCGGCATTTTCGCAGCGCCTACGTCAAGCTTTTCCATTACTGCTGCTGCAAGACTACGGTGAGTTTCTCAAGGAGAACACGAGGGGACGCTGGCCGCAATGCCAGCGATGTACGCCTCAGAGTTCACATTATCCATTCCTATGCTAGTCCGGGTACCTGTCGGCCTCCCGTGGGCAGACCTAACGGACGTGACGTTTATGAGCTGTAAATTTCAACATCGTGTATCATGCTCGGAATACTTGCAACAACCTGTGTCCCCGTCGATACAATCGATCGCCGTCCAATAGAAAACGTTTTTCCATTTCTGCTCCTCGTCAAGATGCTTCCAATTACAGCGATTCTTTAAGTTGTCCTTTGGTTCTACCGTTGAGAATTGGTACGTCGAACGCGTGTACTTTATTTATGCCGTTTATTCGCGTACATTGTTTTAATGCGCTTTAATACGAATTGTTGAGCGAGGAGGACTGCTTTACGAACTTTCGGTACAATAGAACCTTTGCTATTTGAATTGAAAAGACGATTAAGAAGATGAATTCTTCTGGAATTATTCGGAGAAGAACGTTTTCACGTGTACGTGTTGTACTACAAAAGAATGATAATGATAGAGATTGAACACGAAAATATGGTTCAATATACAGGTTTTTTGACTTGAAAATTCATGAATTTCGTACAGTCTGGTACTTTCGACGATTAACCTATACATTTCTCAAGAATATTTTTCATGTACTTGGGATTATGTCAGCCTTATTGCAGATTCAAGGAATTAGGGAAACGTCCACTTAATATTTTTACAACAACTGGTTATTCTAATATATAATATCAATAATTAATTTCGTTAATATGAATCGCTATCGTCGAGTGTACTTTCGATGTTTCAAGCTTTGAAATAATTACACAGACAAGCTTTAAAACTACTTGTTTTCACCAGCATTGTGTATGCTACAATTAATACCAAAATTCGGATATCAAAGGTTCTAGCGTACTTGCTATTATCCATCCTGCTATAATGTTCAAATATCGACGCTTTACAATCTTCGTTAAATGACTCTCGAATACCTGCCGTAATTGTTCAACAATTGCTATTACCTCATTTTCGTTATTGTTATATATATAATTATGCCTGTTTCATATTTATTTATAGCTATATGATGTGTAGCTGCAATGACGTTGAAAGATGTTGAGATGATTTCTCTTGCAAAAATAAATCAAAAACGTAGTTCGAAGTTTCTTTGTCTTTAGCTTGCTTTTCCTGAGATATTGGCTCGTTCAACACGGTGTCGTCGATAAAAGAGAAGCAGAAAGCACATTTAGAAAAAGGAACGATATTGGGAATTCTGCTCTCGAACAAATTAATAAACGAATAAAATATCTAAAAATTCATCTTATGTGAATTACTATCTTTCTCTGTATACTACGTATATACAGGGTGGTTGGTAACTGGCGCTACAAGCGGAAAGGGCGTGATTCTACGCGAAAAAAGAGGTCGAAAATACGGAATAAAAATTTGTCGTTCGAGGCTTTGTTTTCGAGAAAATCGACTTTGAATTTTCGCTCGCTACGCGCGCACTTTATCGCGTCCCGTTATAACGGATTTCACTGTAGATCATTGTCTCGATTCACGTTACGTTGATAAAACACTTCCAACGTGACCGAAGTGTTTTCCCACCTATTAACTTACTATCCGACTTTATTCTATATTTTTTTTATTTTTTTTTTTTTTTTATTCTATATCTTCGATTTCTTTTTTCGCGTAGAATCACCCCCTTTCCGCTTGTACCAACAGTTACCGACCACCCTGTATATCGACCTATACATCATACCGATATAAATCTACTACGAATTATAGACAAAGTACGATGTATAGGTACCACTTACGTTTCTAACATCTATAAGCGCAGAAACATTTTATCAATTCTTAAATAAGTACATTCTTATTTAATGGTGTTTTAAAATCAACGTTCTCGGGAAGGAAATACCGCAGGACAAAATTTCATTCTACGCGTTCTCGATTTGCTTTTGCATAAAGAATTATCTCACGATCAATTACTCCGTCATTGCCGCTATATTTTATATAATCGTATGATGAAATCTCGCAGACACAAGTCTGTCTCTCCATCTTTGACAACAAATGTTAACACCAAAGTAATATGGCTACTACCACTATTTAGGCACTAACACAGATCTTCGTATGTTTTAAGTTTCTGCTTTCTACATATCTTCCTCCGGCTAGATAAAAACTTTGTCAGTATATTCTGTGGATTTACGTAAATGAAGTTAAAACTGATAGAGATAAAAAATCTAATTTTGCCATTCTTCGAAGTACATTTGAAACTAAAATTTGAAACTATCGATATTCTTGCTGACGACAGTGTGTAAACGCGATTCAATCGTAAATTAATTGTTACGAAAGGTACACGTTATTAGCAACATTTTCAACAGAATTTAAATTTGTGTCCATAAGATGGCAGCAAGTATTTCCTCTGATAATTAAATTACAAATAATTTGAAAATTTCGTAACATTCATATAGCTATCGCAAACCTACCAAAGCGCCTGGATAACACGATATAATAACATAAAAAAATAGTAGTATATACTTATCGTTACATGTAATTTGCAATTTCTACAATAAACATTCGGTTACAACTTTTCAATGCAGCTCCAAACGACCCAATCGTATCTACAACATTTTTTTTTTCTCTCTTTTGTATTCATAGAATATACTGACAAACTCTGGTTGGAAAAATCTGCCACACTCTGTGTACATATTGTCCAATCGTCGACAGAAATCGGGCTGAAGGCACTGGAAGAGCGCCAGGTCTGATACCGGCATCGAAAGAATATAAATAAGAGATTCCTCCTGACACTGAAACAGGCAATCGCCGTCCATTGGAAATTTTTTCCCCCGTCGCTGCGATACCGAGGGAATGTTTCCATCTTTCGTCTATATTCTTCCAGTTGTGTTCTTCCAACGAGTGTCTGTTTGTAGTGTCTCCTTCGTATACTCTTGTATCAATTGATTCGTGAAAGAGAATCTCTATATTAATACGAGAACAGAAGGTTTTTAATTTTTTACGTCGACTTACAACATAGAATTTCTATTTTTTTTACGTGATGCATTTTGTGTCCTGTTAGCGTAACTTGTTTCCATTCTTGCACCCCTTTGCACAATGATCTGATCTACCGATTAACAATATTCGATAAGCGACAAGATTCGCGTTACCGACTTCTTTCTTTTAATTTTTCTTCTTTCTTTTATTAATTATCAAATATGAATGAAATATACACTTTCTTACATGGAGTAATCGAACGATTCAGCATTCGTAAAACTGACTTGGAAAATTTGTAGGCTTCGCTTCTTTTTCATAATTTCACGATTTTAATATATTTCTCACATATTAAAATAAAAATGATCGAATAATTTGTAATTTGTAAGATTTTGTTACAATTTACTTTACCTAATTTTCTTTTATTACCAAACTTTTGTTGATCTTGAAACTTGTAGCTTGTAAAATTTCGCCGATGATACTGATTCGAGATGATCGTGCAAAAGGGCCAACGTTCGTGCGTAAGGATCGAGATTCGACAGATTTAGCGCTATAAGATGCTATTTTATGATATAACAGTTCCATTACTTTCTACGGGGCTATGCTAATGCCAAAACTATAATATCCTGTTTTTCAGAAGAATACATTCAACTAATATAGGAATATAGCCAACAACAAAAGTTGCAAGAAAATAAATACTTCTCTATTGTCTTATATCTTTTAACATTAGAACTAGCGAATCCGCCAAAATGACGGAATATTTTTATTTATATATTTTACAATTACGAAAACTATAAAACTATTTTTGACTAAATTAATGTTGACCTTTATTAACACGAAAACATGATTTCATACATCCATCTGCATTCATTGTGTAACTGTTGTTAAAATCATCCGCGTTGTCCATATATACGTAGTATCATGTCTTACGTTTTAAAATTCTGTAAAATCGCATATGAAAACACGACATCACTTGTGCAATGAGCTAATATATCCAAATATCATAGATTGGTAGTTTCACTGCTGATCAGAAAAGATTCGAGTAACAATTTTTCGAAGAAGTGACCTTTCTATCCTTGCAACATTCAAAATTTCGGTTAGGCAGAGGTTTCTAAGCTCCTATGGGAAATGATTATCTAATACGGAGTATAAATGATCGCTATCGAGCATTACACGTCTAAACTGCGCGGTTTCCTGATAATATGCTAATAGTCGAATGGAGTCGCAATGCAAGTGGTTATTCGTATAGCAACCTCGCGGTACAGCAGCAATTTTGATATGATTTAAAGCCTTCTCCTCGCACAGTTTAACCCCTTCCCGTGCCCTAACGAGTCTCGCTCGTGATGAAGATTTTGGCCCAAGCATAAACATCACGAGGCAGACTCGTGAACAGAAAATCGGGACCGAACATGAACGTCGTAATCGAATGTTGGTAATCGAATTCGTAATCGAATTGCTATCAGTGCGCGACGAGAGTTAGTCGCGATTCTTATAATCGAATTGTTTGTTTACAATAAGCTAGCTATTATTACGTTCCTTAGGACAAAATCACATTTGAAGATGTTGAGAATTTTGGATCTTCGAAGCCGAAATAAAGTTACAGGAACACGTAATTTACGCTTTTAATTAATATTAAGATAATTATACATTTATTTAACGGACGATCTCTGTTACGTTTATCGATACACATTTGCACGCGTCCCAGCGCATTCTTGTATACCCGACTGTCCCGATGCCCCTCGAAAGACTGAACTGTTCTCATACGTTTGTTTTCGAGACGCCGCGGACACCTATACTTCCACACACTGATCTCACACACAAGTATTCTTACTGCGCATTTAAGCTAACCCAGCACAGAAAATTACACATATCTCAACAGAAGACACTTGAATTTCTATCGAAGTATCGTTTATTCGTGGAATATAATTTTGGAACTGTCGTCTATTACGAAATGTAATATATTTATGGTATCTATAAAAGGGAAAAGAATTAGAGTTTACTTGCCCAACAGCAGTATCGCGTGACTATATCACACGCTTGTCGCTTCAGCTCGTGTTTTTACTGTTCTCGAACGCTGCTTTGTTTACACGCTTTCGCGCCGACCGCTTGGGCCCGAGTTTCGACGAGCTAAATGGCACGGGAAGAGGTTAGGTGCATTTCGAGTAAGAAGGTGTTCGCGAAACGTTAAATCTGAAATTATCGTTGTTCGAGAAGTAGAGATCGATGCTGCGCTTTAGATAAGGATATAGTAAAAGCTTTATACGTTCTCGTACTCTTATGCCATTTCCCTCGCGTAATGCAGCCAAACTGTTGCAGGTAAAATCGATTGCCAGAGCGGAACGTGCAGAGCAATATTATTCCGACTTCTTATTTCTGATTCTGCGTCTGAATCGAACGTAGAGTTTATCTAATTGGAGTTTATGCAGTTAAACGATTATAAATGGCAATATTTTACGTAGTTCATTGCTAAAAAATGTTTAAAAATGTTTAAAAAATGTTTTAATGTTGATTAACATTGGGTTAATGCAATAATATGCAATAATCGTATTAGTCTTATGAACATGTAAAACATTTGAAGTTCAAACATTCAAGCATTAGAAAAATCGTGAAAAGTATGATCTATGCAAAACTAATTCTTTTTGTGTGAGAAACCTTTCCAACTCGGATAGATGTGAGTAGTCACGCTGCAAGATATAGAAAGGTACAAAATCGTTGACCAAATGGATATTTTTTTCTCCTAAATTATATACACATTGTGTGTATGTATATATAAAAAAGATTAATTTTATTAGATCATCCTGAAAGTTTCCACAGTTTTAGATAACTCATTTAAGAAGAAGATAACTTTGTTGCAATTGGACATTTTTACCCAAAATTGCATTCACAGTTAATTTATTTATTTTTATAAATACATCTTTGTCAACATATTACAAGAAGTTATTCCTCGTACAAAAAAATTCAGACCATTAAGAGACAGAGACTGTTGATTGAGAAGATGTTTCCAATATTATCATATTGTCTATATTATTATTATTATATCATATCTTCTAACTTGTAAAATCACTTTCAAGAAATGAAGTGAAAATGGGAATATGGGGGATGAGATAAGTGTTGAAAACACCCATTTAATGCAATTTTTGTTTCCTATAAATATAGGAATGTCTTTCCATTTTCACGTTTAGCCTTTGAAGTACGACGAATGAAACGAAATTAGCTAGTCGTTGATTTAAACAAAAACAGTAACGAATATTACAGATAAATGTTAGCAAGATCTTTTTATAATTAATACGCTTTAGTAATAACCATATTCTAATCATTTTTGCTTAATCGTTTAATTATGCGTACGACTAAATAAAAATATTTCGTTTATCTCTTAAAAAATTACTTTTTCGCAATTGTGGTACCACTGTGTTTCCTTTCATAGCAGACATATGTATTCTTAAAGTCAGATAAAACATGGAAACGAGCCAAAGCTTCTGCACTTATATTTTTAATTATTGAAGTAACGACGATTTAAAAAAGTATGATTACAATACGATATAGAACTCTCTGTCTTCGATCAAACCAAAAGAAATTTTCCTCGAAAAGAGGGGAAACTTTAGCGCTTTACAAAACTTTCTCTTAAATTTTGCAAATAACGTTTAAACGTAAACCCTCGCCACTTAATCTAACGATAGAGAAGAATTTAATTACGAAATTCTTGCAACTAATTGTCCGAGTTACGCAATCTACCTGTATTTAACGCTTGAAAGTAATCGAAGAAAAGTTTTTCTCACGCTGTGAAGATCCCCCCAGTTTGAAACTTCCGAGTTTATGAGATAATTTACTTCAAAAGTTCTTTTATCGAGTAAGTAGCTCCTATACTTCCAGCTTCGTTCGTTTAATTGATATTTATTGCACACATACAATTAGTACTTGGAAAGTTTTATTCCTATCACGTATAAAATTTTATTCTACTAACAAGTAATACTATGTATATTTTTTTAACATTTTATTGTTACTATTAATATTAATCTTGGTAGTTTAGATGTAAACTAAAGTAAACACTTTCTTCGTAGATCTCGTTCATTTTTCAATATTTCTTCTTCATTTACACACATATATATATATATAATGAAACTTCTATATTTGACTATCTAAAAACAGACTAACAAGCAACATGTGTTGAACTTGCATTTACTCGAGAAACAGAAAGTAAGACAGCCGTGTGTGCTGCGATAGGGTTAAAACTATTTCACCGTGTTGCTGCCGGGAGCGAAATAAAACTATGATATCGGGAGCATTTTAAGAGAAAATGCGACACTGTTTCCACAAAACCCTAGAATTGTCTCGTATTGACCAAACTTAGAACTTTTAACACCTGTTTGAAACATGTAAATTGAAACATGTAACGACTGATATCGGCCATGAAATAATATTCTTTAGACGAACGTTCACATGACAATTTCCATTGTCTTGCCAGTTACACCGTGTGTGAAACAATTATACCAACTATTCAACAAATAACGTCAAATCTTATCGAACTTCGTTCGCCTCCAATTGCGAAGAAGAAAGTTTCACGATAAAGACCGTCTGACATTTCAGAAAAATGAAATTTACAGAGAAATTCGTAAACGTGAGAAGGAGAAAATTCACTAGGAATACATGTGAATTGTAATAAGAGAGATACGTTATTGCAGAGTAAAACAGCGCGGGAAGCAAAAATCGGGTAGTGAAGGTGAAATCATTTTATTCGACAAAGAAAATGCGACTGAATCATAATATTATATTTAATAGATTAATATCATATATGGAATGGGAAACAAGATAAAGTTAAAAACCAAGAATTATACTATATTATGCGACTTCGCCATTATCGCTAACAAGCAGTTTACATGTTATTCATTCGTATAAATAGGTAGCTTGAATATATTTCAATCCTGGTTGTAAGAAGCAATTATTCGTATTGCACTGCAAATATCTTATTTTTTTATGACAAATTTCTCATTTGACTGATAACCAAAGAATAGAAAGAAAGTCGAAGTTAAGAGAAATTATCAATTTCTATTCTCTGATAGAGCATCAGTTAATTGAATTGAACAATCAAATGTACTATTTATCAGAAACAGACAAATTTTCCACATTTAGAAACATTTAGCTTTATTATAATTTTGTACTCATACTTTTGGTTTTCATTTATCCTGAGATTTACTCTAAATCCCTTAAACTTCGTTAGTTTTGTTTTTAGTAAACATAGATGAACGAGTAAAAACAAATGTTAATATCGTTATAACAAGGAAATTCCGTACATATTGAAGAATATTGCTCATAATATTTTTTGTACCTTCAAGTTTTCTTCGATATAATGTATTTCATTAGAAATATTAAACTAAAATGTTTATCGATTTTGAAAATTGAATATTTTCATCTCTAGTACATTACTTCAAACTATTTTCAAGAAACATCAATTTTCAAATTTATTTTAACTACATTGAGTACAACTTTGCTAATGAAATGAAATGTGAATTTATCAAGAATCTATCCAAAGTATTATTCCATAAAAGCAAGAGAATGTATTTTAATTATACAAATAAAGAAATGTAATATGAATATAGGTTTACAAATATTTCAACTTTAGTATTATTAATACATTCAGTTTTCAATATAACATAACAGTAAGTTACAATCATTCATGTTCGTTACTTGATCATACTTTAGACACAATTTATATGTAATAAAATGAGAAATTTGTCATAACAAGAGAAGAAAAATCAAAAGGATATTATTAATATTTCCCCTATATCGGTATATCAAATACTCTAAGGATATTAAGTGTATTTTTAGCTTGTTCGCTCGAAGCGTACTGCAAAATTTATAAAGGGATATAAAACGCATTTGTTGTATATACTTATAACTCGTGTATAGTTGGTCTTCAAATTCAATTTATTAACTGATTAATAATTACCGCAGTGACGTATCTTCTGACTGTATCTATAATATATTGTATGTTACATGCCTTCTGTCAATCTGTGATCACAATTTTAGGTATGATTGTTCAGTAACGAGGCGTAAATGCATGTTACAATTTTCAATTTTGCATAATTCCAACAGTCATAAATTTCTACCGTTTTTCTAAACAAAACGTCTATTCGATGCGTTTAATTACTTGATTGTATTTCTTATTAGCAAAAATTACTATTAAATTAAAATGATATATATAAATTACTGCTATTATCAAGCATTAACTATAATTTTGGCAATACGTATAATGGTGTTCAGAATTATTCTACATAATCAAACACAAAAGCTGTATACTACAGGTTATTTATAAGTGTATTTACATGAAAATTTTTTAATTGGAAATTTACAATCGGATGCAATATATTTTATACCTATGACAAATTAACACAAATTAACTTGAGGACCAAATTGGCGCTTTATACACAGCTTCAATATTTTATCGTGTAAATAGAGCTCTTAGATTTTATAAAATATCAATTCTTGCCAATATATATACGTATATATTTATTATGTATAGTAATAGAATGTCGTATATATTTTATGTTCGTATTATTTGTGATTCTAATACTATATTTTTCAACAATTAATAATGATTAAAGTAAATTTTTATTATAAGATAAAATAGGTATACGAACATTTTCCAAAATTCCAATTCCAAATTTATCAAGGTAACGGAATTAAGTGTTCGTTAGTAATTGTTTGATAAACTTCGAAAAGATTGTATTTCGATCCCAAGCCGTATTACACGAAACTTTCATAAAGAAAACTTATTATTATTCCTACCAATAAGAAAAGCGAGGAAACCAAATCTTGGTAGATACAATTCGTTTTCATTGAAACAGTTGTAAACACCATTGTATGTTTAACGTATTTTCTTTTAGTAAACGAAAAACATTTCGGTTTAGTCTTATCGAACGACGACCACCTTTAATTTCAACAAAAATTTAACAACTCCATAAAGAAATAAAGCTCGAAGCTAAAAACAAGTATTTACGATTCTAAAAAGTTAGTAAATTTGTCATTGTTTATGAGTTATATAGAAACCAGGCGACAATTTTTGCCAAACGACCGAATACTTCTTCAACACGATGAATCGAAGATGAAAATGAAATCCCAATACGTTAGCGCGGAATTTCGTGCAAAATTGAAAATTGACGTTGAAACGACCAGCGAGGCAGAAACTTTGCTAAAAGTTTTGCAAAATCGGATCGTTCGACCACGAGTACAAAGCTTGGTTATGGCAACTTCATCGGAAGCGGGCGCCATCTAAATCGGATGTCGAGAACCCAGACGAGTGGAAAATAAGAAATTCCGATGATGATAATGTTTGAGAAATGGGACCAGGAAAAAGTTTGTCGTAACTACTTTTCCCGGCTGCTTTTTTATTATACAATTTTTTTATTCTGCGACTGTTGCGACAATTCGTCGCGAGCTTCGACGCTAGTCCGTATGTTGTCCGATTTTACTAGTTACCTCGTACAAAACCGATAAGTAAGAGATGATACTGAAAATTGAAGCGATGAAAATCTTATTCGTAATGTCTCGGCCGGATTAATGAAGTTACTTGAATTCAAGGATAGGAAAAAGCAGAAGAATAGAAACACGAAAAGATATTTCAAGTAAAGTAACAATTGCCAAAGTGGTTTCACCTTGTTTCAGTCCAAATATTTCGGATTCAGATAACTTGATTAATTTGAATAAAGTGAAAAAGACGAGCAAAGTGACAAATTATTAGTAATAAATCGAATACAGTCGATAGCGATGGATAGACTTATTGACTTCATTGTGCAAAATAGATTTTTAACCCTTTGATAGTATAAAAAGAATGACAAATAATTGAGAGCAAACAATAATTCAACTTCTGTGGAAATCTTAAAATTTAATCGACTCGTAACACAGTTTGTTTGTTATCGTTTGAAGCATTCGCAGGCCAAACTGGTCGACTCCGCGTTTTATGAAGCTTTCAAAAACAAATAACTTATTTTCGTAACTGAATTAATACTTATTTGCGATCGTCGTTTTAATTTACGAAGTTGATCAGCGCTGGCTTCTGAGCGATCCGTTAAAAAAATAATTTTCTTTATTCTCAGGATTCATTGATTTTCTGGTATGAGACAACTAAGAAATACTTATTTTCAACTTTTTATAAGAAATGAATATCGCTAATCATATTACGTATAATGACATTTAAGATACGATATTTAAAATATTATATTCGATGACTTTTCACCCGAGTTTCTGTCGGGTTATACTATTAAAGGGTTGGTCTTAACAATGAAATAGATAATACGGTGGTGAAGTGGGATAAGTAAAAGGTAACTATTTATTTCAATTACAGGATACGTAGCAGTCGTAAAATATTTTTGTTCTATCGAAAGAAAAGTTCTAGCGGTATAACCCTTTAACGAACCCATAAATGTGCGTATATATATATATATATATCTATATCTCTACATCTATATATAGGATGTACTTCGCCTAAAATCGGAAGTTATATATTGAACTTAAGTAATGCAAGACACGATATCGTATGAGACATCCTTTACGTATCTTCAAAAATTTAATTTCAACTTGAACTAGTTCAATAATTTATTTAATCATCCCCCGTTCTAGTCTCTGATATTCAATAATTTCATATCTTCTTTTTTTATATTATGAATATCATTGAACTCAGAGTCCCTTAAAAGTTACCATCAACAGCCAATGCTATCAATCCACCAAAGTACGTTTCTTCATTTTAAAAACCAAGTTAAACATATATATATATAAACCATGAAGTTAGAGAAATGACATTTTTATCGTCATTGTATCCAATATTAAATAGAAAGTTAAAAGGTTATTGTCTGCAGTAATGATAAATAACACTACGATCGCATTATTACCGATAATCGATAATATTTAAAAAAAAGTTCGCACGGGGTAAACTCTCATCCGTGTGAATAGGGTCGAATTTAATATTATCAATAGCATTATATAATATTATTAATAGGGGTGATCCATGTGGAAGTTAACAACTCGTCATTCCTACTCATATTTCTCGATAAACATTACTATTAACGTTACATCGTGACTACGTTGTAATCTTTTTGACTACGTCGCGCTGATATTAATATCCTTGCATTTAACGTTGTTCGTTATAGAATAAGAAAATCGAGAAACTATATTAACCACGTATATAGGTGGTCTTTTTGTGCGTGTGAATTATGTGTGAGTATGCGAGCATTCAAGAAATGCAAATAAACAGGTCGCTAATATCGAGTATTAACGTGTTAAAGCGCACATGTAAGAAAAATCGACAGGCACTGCATGCGTATTCATATCGCTTGTCGTAAAAAAAATTTGGAGGCCAAAAGTTGGTACCTCCGATATTCTACGTTCAGCTATGTAATTATTATAATTGTTTCTTTGTCTAAAACGCAAACTACAATTTATGCAGTGTCCGTCCGAAGTTATTCTTTTGAAGAAGCAACTTCTTATTTTTTAATAACATATGTATGTACACGATCGAGGATATACCCACGCAAAAATATTGTTTTGTACAAAGGTTATACAATACATGCGTATTTTCAGGATAAACGATGGCTTTATTGCGAAGAAAGAAAACGAAATGTTGGAATTTATTCAATTTTATTCCATAGTTTACTGTTTTATATCGTCCTGTCAGTTTATCTCTGTTATGAAATAGTTGCACTGCTCATTATTGAAAGAGCTATATTAACAAAAGTTATTTTACTAACACGTTGTTAGCGAACAATTAAAGAGTCTAAGCTGAAGATCAGTATAAATGAACGCGAACAATTTTGTATCAAATAGAGGTTATCCTATTCCTTGAGCCATCTTCAAACATGAGTGGCACGTAGTATAGCAAATGTCACTACATTGTATGATTATCTGGTGCCATCGCCAAATACCGCCAAATTTAAAAACTATTAACTATGTTTGTAATCGATTATTGTTTTTTGCGTAGCTTAAACGTAGATGAAAGTAGATAGTAGTGCAGTTTACGAAATAAGAAGCAGTATACCGATGTTGTACTATATAACTAACACGCTACGTTTCTGTGGCTAATTAACTCAATAAGTTAACAAATTCTTATCTTCTATATACAAATATTTTATGTTGATATTACTGCTTCTATTTTCAAAAAGTACGATTCCTTTAAAGTTTTAGATATTTGAGTAGTGCATGAGTGAATCAACTAGAATTATTAATTTTCTATAATAATGTATTATGTTAATGTATTATTCGCTATATTTTGCATTTACGAAGATTTAATATTAAAATGTGTACACATCTCACGCATTACGAATATTGCAATACGAATAACTAACTCTCCACTGCAAGCTCCTTTTGCCTCGTTTCGAAAGATTTGTATCTCTGTTTCGATTTAGAAAGAACATTTAAGAAATCAATGTGCAAGTAAAAGGAGCATTGAAAATAAAATCTTAATTAAGGTACTATGGCATATCAGCGTTGCACATCAAGTACTTGTACAATTATTATCTCATTGATTGACTAACTTTTATTACCGCGAGCTTTTGCAAAAACATTTTTGTCGCGAAAGTTTCCAATTGTTTGCACATATAATATAGTGCGTTTATACATACGTATATGAATTTACAACGTTTCTAACTATATATAAATATAATATAAGTATTTGACACACGTCATTTATAAAACTAGTTATTTCGTGATACTCAGGTAGTCAGTGCGAAAAAAACGAAGACTGCAATTTGATATAATCGAAACTTATCGTAATTACATTAGAACATTTCTATTATCAGTAATTGGCAAATGAAAAAAAAAAGAACGTTCGTTAATTCGATTTTAAAGCTACGACAAAATCTTAACAAGCTGCGATTAATCTTCATGATGGTTTGCAATGACTGTCTGGGTAAGTTTATGACTTTTCGAACGAGATTGTCGAAAGCCATCATACTTGGAACTCTGAGGACCATAAACTCACAATAAAGTTTCTCGTTTTCTTCTATATATATCTTGATCGAAGTGTTACATTGAAACTTCTGTCCGTATAGAATCTTCTATATGAGCTATACTTCGTTTACGATACTCTTATGAAAAGTTAACATTAGTGTAATGTAAAATGATTAATGAGTAATCTAAATGAATCAAAATAAAAAAGGAAAAAAAAAAGAAAAACAAATAAAATCGATGTTGTGTCGGAATAAGTGTCCATTATATCGTCTGCGTGACGAAGCATAC